>PVKC010004376.1:0-35898 GCA_004027635.1 Crocidura indochinensis | reverse complement strand
TCAAACCAGAAAGTGAATTTTGATGGGTACAGTATTCTAGGTGAAGCATTCATTTCATTCAGTCTTGTCACAATATCCCACCACTGCTTTCTGGCCTTGAGTGTTTCTGGTGACAGGTCTGCTGTAAATCTCAAGGATGTTCCCTTGAATAATTTCCTTTCTTGATCTTGCTGTTTGCAGAATTATGTCTCTATCTGTGGACTCGTCATTTTCACTAGGATGTGTCTTGGAGTATTTTTTCTGGGGTTTCTTTTGATTAGTACTCTTCGGGTATGCAGGATTTGATCACATACATTCTTTATCTCTGGAAGTTTCTCTTTAATGATGTTCTTGACTGTTGATTCTTCCTGGAAATTTTCTTCCTGGTTCTCTGGGCTCCAATGATTCTTAGGTTGTTTCTGTTGATCTTATCATAGACTTCTATTTTCATCTGTTCCCATTCTTTGACTATTTTTTCCATTGTCTCTTCATTTGTTTTAAGTATTTTTTTCCCAATCTCTCCCACTGTATAGAGTTTTTATTTACCTCATCTTCCACAGCACCAATTCTATTCTAAGCTTCTTCTACCCTGGTGTTGAGATTATCCATTTTGCCATTCAATTCATTTACTGAGTTTTTCAGGCCTGTTAGTTGACATGTTATTTCAGTTTGGAGTTTTGTGATTTCTGTCATCATATTTTTTTGGTTCTTATTTGTGTTCTGTTCATCTCGGTCCATGGTTTCTTTGAGTTCTTTCAGCATTTTCCATATTGCTTTTTTAAAGTCCTTATCTGAGAGATTGATTAGTTCGTTGGTCATTATCTGGTCATCATAATTGTCATCTTTGTTCTCTATGTCTGACGCTGGTCTGCATAGTTTCCCCATTGTCACACTTGTATTGTGTGTTTTTCTACGTGTTGCGGTGGTACTCATTGGCTAAATGATGTATGCAGCCACACTCCTCTGGTTCCGCCCTTTCTGGGTGTATCAATTTGCCTACAAGGGAGTGGAGTGCTCCGTGGATGAGGCCTCACACAGGATCAAATCTTAGGCCCAAGCACGTAGGAGAGAAAACAGTCCAGAAGAATTGCTGGACATCAGTGATCCAGCACAGTCATTAGTGTTATTTGTTCTTCTTGTTGTGATGGTGTTCTTTCCTTAGAAAGAGCTCTAGGCCGCAGAGCAGAGCATAGCGGCTGTGCTCTTCTGGAGCCGCTTTTTGGCTCACTGCCAAGAGGTTCGGCGACAGGACAAGAGAGAGACACACAGGCAGCACTCACAGTTTTTCACAGGCAGAAAACACTTCTTTACCTCTCCCGGAAAAGCTGGTTGTTTGCAGAAGAGCAACACACAGAATGAAATCAGACTGAAAATGCAGCACAGCACAGAGGACAGGCAGAAAGGGGTGGTGGCATCTGAGTTCTAATTATAATTAGATTTCCTCTGAAGCAAGCAGACTCACCAGTAGGAACGCTGATGAAATCGGCTCTCAGGCAGCTGGAAACCGCATGACCCAAGATGGCCTCTGTGTCCCTCTGACTCCCGGCAGAATGCAGCAGGTATCAGTGTGTGTATGTCCCGACTCGCCTCTGAAACAGGAACACTGATGAGATCGGGTCTCAGTCAGTGGCAGGAACACTGGTGAAATCCGGTCTCAGGCAGCAGCAGGAACACTGATGAGATTGGGTGTCCGGCAGCTGGAAACCGCTTGACCCAAGATCAACACCAATTGTTGAAGAGGCTTTCTTTGCTCCATTTAGGATTTATTGCTCTTTTGTCAAAAATTAGGTGATTGTATGTCTGGGGAACATTCTCTGAGTATTTCAGCCTATTCCACTGATCTAAGGTCTTTTCTTTATTCCAATACCATGCTGTTTTGATAACTATTGCTTTGTAGTACATTTTAAACTTGGGGAAAGTAATTCCTCCCATATTCTTTTTCCCAATGATTGCTTTAGCTATTCTAGGGTGTCTATTTGTTCCAAATGAATTTCAAAAGTGCTTGATCCACTTCTTTGAAGAATATCATGGGTATCTTTAGAGGGATCGCATTAAATCTGTACAATGTTTTGGGGAGTATTGCCATTTTAATTGTCTTAATCCTGCCAATCCATGAGCAGGGTATGTGCTTCGATTTTTGCATGTCCTCTCTTATTTATTGGAGCAGAGTTTTATAGTTTCCTTTGTATAGGTCCTTCACATTTCTAGCCAAGTTTATTCCAAGATATTTGAGTTTGTGTGACACTATTGTGAATGGGGTTGTTTTCCTAATGTCCATATTTTCCTTATTACTATTGGTGTATAGAAAGGCCATTGATATTTGTGTGTTAATTTTGTAGCCTGCTACTTGCTTTATGAGTCTATTTCTAGAAGTTTTTTGGTAGTGACTTTACGGTTTTCCAAGTAGAGTATCATGTCTTCTGTAAACAGCAATAACTTGACTTCTTCCTTTCCTATCTGGATTCCCCAAATATCTTTTTCTTGCCTATCGCCATTGCCAGTTCTTCCAGTGCTATATTGAATAGGAGTGGTGAGAGAGGACAGCCGTGTCTTATGCCAGGATTTAGAGGAAAGGCTTTCAGTTTTTCTCCATCGAGGACAATATTTGCCTCTGGCTTGTGGTAGATGGCTTCAACTAGATTGAGAAATGTTTCTTCCATTTCCATCTTGCTGAGAGTTTTGATCAAGAATGGGTGTAGGACCTTATCAAATGCTTTCTCTGCGTTTATTGATATGATCATGTGATTTTTATTTTTCTTGTTGTTGATGTTGTGTATTATGTTGATAGATTTACAAATGTTAAACCATCCTTGCATTCCTGGGATGAAACCTACTTGATCGTAGTGGATGATCTTCGTAATGAGACATTGAATCCTATTTGCCAGGATTTTGTTGAGGATCTTTGCATCTGTATTCATCAGCGATAATGATCTGTAATTTTCTTTTTTGGTAGCATCTTTGGTTTAGGTATCAAGGTGATGTTGGCTTCATAAAAGCTATTTGGAAGTGTTCCTGTTTTTTCGATTTCATGAAAGAGTCTTGCCAGGAGTTTCTCTTGAAAGGTTTGAAAGAATTCATTAGTAAATCCATCTGGACCTGGGCTTTTGTTTTTGGGCAGACATTTGATTACTGTCTTAATTTAGGGTGTGTTTAGATATGCTACATCCTCTTCCTTCAACCGTGGAAGATGATAAGAGTCCAATAATTTATCCATTTCTTCCAGGTTCTCATTTTAATAGCATAGAGTTTCTCAAAGTAGTTTCTGATTACCCTTTGAATCTCTACCATATCAGTAGTGATCTCCCCTTTTTCATTCCTAATACGAGTTATCAAGTTTCTTTCTCTCTTTGTTAGTTTTGCCAGTAGTCTATCAATCTTGTTTATTTTTTCAAAGAACCAGCTTCTGCTCTCTTTGATCTTTTGGATTGTTTTTCGGGTTTCTACTTCATTAATTTCTGCTCTCAGCTTTGTTATTTCCTTCTGCCTCCTTATTTTTGGGTCCTTTTGTTGAGTGCTTTCTAATTTTATGAGCTGCATCATTAAGCTATTCAGGTATGCCCCTACTTTCCTGATGTGTGCTTGCAAAGCTATAAAATTTCCTCTCAGTACTGCTTTTGCTATGTCCCATATGTTCTGATAGTTTGTGTCTCCATTGTCATTTGTTTTCAGGAACGTTTTTATTTTCTCTTTGATTTCATCTCGGACCCACTGGTTATTCAGTATTAGGTTGTTTAACTTCCAGGTGTTAAATGTTTCCTTCTGTGTCCCTTTGTAGTTCACATATAATTTCAGGGCCTGTGTCAGCGAATGTAGCCTGCAAAATTTCTGTCCTCTTGAAATTATGGTGGTATGTTTTATGTGATAGCATGTAGTCTATTCTGGAGAATGCCCCATGTACATTAGAGAAGAATGTATATCCAGCCTCTGGGGGTGGAGTGTCCTGTATATATCTACTAGGCCTCTATCTTCCATTTCTGTTTTCAGGTCTAGTATATGCTTGTTGGATTTCAATCTGTTGACCTGTCAAGTGTTGACAATGCCGTGTTGAGGTCTCTCACAATTATTGTTTTGTTATTGATATTATTTTTCAGATTTTTCAACAATTTTGTTAAATATTTTGTTGGCCCCTCATTCAGTGCATATATGTTTAGGAGAGTGATTTCTTCCTGTTGTACATATCCCTTGATTAATACAAAATATCCATCTTTGTCCCTTACAACTTTTCTAAGTATAAAATTTGCATCATCTGATATTAGTATGGCCACTCCAGCTTTTTTATGGGTGTTGTTTGCTTGGATGATTTTCCTCCAGCCTTTTATTTTGAGTCTATGTTTGTTCTGACTATTCAGGTGCATTTCTTCTAGGCAGCAGAAGGTTGCATTAAGTTTTTTGATCCATTTAGCCACTCTGTGTCTCTTAACTGGTGCATTTAGTCCATTGACATTGAGAGCAAGAATTGTCCTGGGAGTTAATGCCATCTTTATATCGAAGCTTGTTGTGTCTGTTGGTCAGTCTTGTCTTAAAGTAGGCTGTTTAGTTTTTCTTTAAGAATGGTTTTGAGTCTGTAAATTTTCATAACTGTTGTTTTTCTGTGAAACCATGTATTGTTCCTTCAAACCTGAAAGTGAGTTTTGCTGGGTGCCGTATTCTAGGTGAAGCATTTATTTCATTGAGTTTTGTCACTATCTCCCACCACTAACTTCTGGCCTTGAATGCTTCTGGTGACAGATCTACAGTAAATCTCAAGGATGTTCCCTTGAATGTAATTTCTCTTTTCAATCTTGCTGATTTCAGAATTATGTCTCTATCTGTGGGATTCGTCATTGTCACTAGGATGTGTCTTGGGGTATTTTTTTCTGGGGTTTCTTTTGGTTGGTACTCTTCGGGCATGCAAGATTTGATTACATATATTCTTAATCTCTGGTAGTTTCTCTTTAATGATGTTCTTGATTGTTGATTCTTCCTGGAGATTTTCTTCCTGGGTCTCTGGGACTCCAATGATTCTTAAGTTGTTTCTGTTGACCTTATCATAGACTTCTATTTTCATCTATTCCCATTCTTTGAGTAATCTTTTCATTGTTTGATCATTTGCATTAAGGCTTTTTTCCAATTTCTTCTGCTGTATGGAATTGTTGTTCATCTCATCTTCCAGTGTACTAATTCTTTCCTCAGCTGCTGTTAACCCATGGGAAAGCTCAACCATATTTTTCTTCAATTCATTTACTGAGTTTTTCAGACCTATTATTTGACCTGCAATTCCAGTTTGGAGTTTTCTGATTTCTAGGCAGAGAATATTCATATTCTCTTGATTCTTATTAGTGTTCTCTTGTATATTTTCTTTGAGTTGTTTGAACATCTTCCATATTTTGACTCTAAACTCCTTTTCTGAGAGACTGACTAGTTGGTTTGCCATGTTCAAATAATCAGAGTTGCCATCATCATTCTCTATGTCTAGTGCTTGCCTGTGTTGTTTCCCCATTGTCACACTTGTATTGTGGGGTTTTCTGTGTGTTGTGGCTGCATTCATTGGCTAAATGATGTGTGTGGCCTTGGAGTGAAGCGGATCTGCCATGCTCCTCTGGCTCCTCCATTTCTGGGCCTGTAAACTCACCTCCAGGAAAAGCTGGCCATCTGCAGAAGAGCCACACACAGGATGAAATCAGGCCGAAAATGCGGTGCAGCACAGAGGACAGGCAGATAGGGGTGCTGGCACCTGAGTTCCAATTATAATTAAATTTCCTCTGAAGCAGGCAGGCTCACCGGCAAGAACGTTGATGAAATCCAGTCTCAGGCAGCTGGAAACAGCATGGCCCAAGATGACTTCTGCGCCCTTCTGATTCCCAGCAGAAACCAGTAGGAATCAGTTTGTGTAAAGTCCCGACCCACCTCTGAAGCAGGCAAGATCCCCGGCAGGAATGCTGATTAAATTCAGTCTCAGACAGCTGAAAATAGCATGGCCCAGGATGGCTTCTGTGCCCTTCTCATGTTTTATATATTTCATTTATTACCTTATATAAAGTGAATGAAGGCCTTCAGTGTATCAACTCTTTCTCTGTTTAGAAAAATATTTGACAGATAGACATATATAAGAAAGGTGGTCACAACATAGTTCAATACTCAAGCTTGACTTGAGATAAGAACATTCTTACTTGTGGGGTCAAAACAAGTCTCAATTTGGTTGAGCATTTGCCTTGCCTCTTTTGAAGGGTCCTTAATGCACAGCATCTCATATGGCCCCTCCTGCCCAACCAGGAGTGATCTCTGAGTGTAGAGAGAAGAACAGATTCTGAGCATTTCCAGTTGTGGACAAACCAATGTACTGCAGTGAAAACTTAGTTAACATGTAAGGAATGTGGTCACACCCGGCAGTGCTCAAAAATCACTCCTGGCAGGCTTAGGAAACCATATGGGATGCCGGGATTTAAACCGCCAACTTTCTGCATGAAAGGCAAAGTCTTACCTCCATGCTATCTCTCTGACCCCGTCTTTTAATTTTTTAATTTTTATTGTGACCAATAAGAATTACAAGTCTTTCTCAGATATATTTAAGGTACCTAGTGACAGTATACTAGGGCCTTCTTCACCAGTGTTTTCCTCCCTCCTCCCCTGTTACCATCATGCATTCCATACCTCCCTTCATTGACCTCTGGATTGCTAATGTAACAGGTCCCTTTTGTATATAACTTGTTGATTGGGTATATTAATTCTGTTGTTGGTGACTTTAGGTTTGGTATTTAGGTCTGGTCATTCTTTTATTTCCACTCAATCTTCATGTGACTGTTTGCTCCTTGTATCATCCACTATCCCCCCCCCACCACCACCACCTTTAATTTATGAGGCAGAACAGGATGATTCAATGTCTGTAGTTCTGTTGGAAAAAAGAGAGAGAGAAATAAAGACAGCTGGGAGGAATTCATGTAGGAGCTACCAATATCAATTTAAAAGAAGAAAGGCAAAAGAAAAGCAAAAGACATTCACTAAAACAAGCAATGACAAAAATATAACAGCAAGAAATAAGCAACAACAACAACAAGAAAGGAAAGAAGGGCTGGAGCGGCAAGGTTTTGTGTGTGTTTTTGTGTGTTTGCATAGGCACAGTAAGTATTGAGGAAATTAGAAAGTGAATTCCCTTGGCCTAAGAGATACAAGTTTTCTCCACCCTTAAAGCATATTGTCATGGGAAAAAACTACAGGCTACAGACATGCTCATTATTGAACTCCAAGGTCATTTTATGGTGCCAGGAAACTTTCTGCTCAGTTGTGGCTGACAAAAATCAGTCCTCTGGAATTAGAGTTATTGGTATTTGCACAAGTCATAAAATAAATTCTAGGACTGAGACTTTCTAGAATTTCTTCTCCATCAAGGTTGTTGTAGTCAGTCTCCTGTGATTAGTGATCTTGGTTTTTGCATAGATCCTAGGATAAAGTCTAGAATAGAGTCTTTCCTAATGGTTCCAGAAGTTCTGCTCAGTCACGGTTATCAACGTTTGAAATTTGGAACTAGAGATCTTGGTTTTTGTACAAATCTTAGGCCAAAGCCTAGGCTAGATTCTTTCTTATTGGTCCCAGGAAAAGTTCTGCTCAGTAGCAGTTGCCAAAGTCAGTTTTCTGTAATATTAGTGGTATTAGTTTTGCACAGATAAAAGGATGGAGTGTTATCTACTTTCATCTTACCTTTAAGTAATGAGGTAGGGCAAACTACTCTCAGATCAAATTGTTGCTGTCTCCTCATCTTCAGGGTATCATAAAAATCTGGTGCAAGTTGGTGCCAGAGCAGCATTGAAAATTCCCCTGTGGGGGGGATTTGATTTCTGGTGCTGTTGCAGGTTCTGCAGTTGGGATCTGGGATTCGATCTTGGACTGTCACTATCTGATCACATAGAGTCTAATTCGAGTCCCCATGACAAATGTTCAGGATGGGAGGTATCCTGTTATTTTTGAGGTGTACATACAACTGGTGAAGTTAGTACCTCATTGTTGTCTTGATTCGGTTATCCCTAATGATGAGTGATAGTGAACATGTTTTCATGTGTCTATTGGTCATCTGTTGGTCTTCTTCGGAGAAGTGTCTATTCATTTTTTCTTCCTATTTTTCCATGACTTTATTAGGTTTTGTGGAGCTAACCTTTATGAGTGCTTTGTACATCTTAGATATCAACCCTTTATCTAATTGTTGAGTGCAAAAATTTCCCATTACATTAGCTGTCTTCTAGTTTTAACCAGTGCTTCTTTTGTGACACAGAAACTTTTTATTTTGATATAGTACCATTCATTTTTGTTTCATACTTTAGCCCTAGCTATTTACATTCTGTCATCAAAGACTTTTTTGATATATAAGTCTTGAAGTGTTCTGCCTAGTTTTTCTTAAATGAAATTTATGGGAATGGAGTGTCCTGTATATATGTACTAGTCCTCTTTCTTTCATTTCTCTTTTCAAGGCTAGTATATTTTTGTTGGGTTTCCGTTTGGTTGACCTATCATGTGTTGACAGGGCCATGTTAAGGTCTCCCACGATTTTTGCATTATTACTAATGTCTTCTTTCAAATTTGTCAATTAGATAATTTACTGGTCTCTCATTGGGTGAATATATGTTTAGTAGTCTTATTTCTTCCTGTTGCACATATCCCTTGATTAGTACAAAATGTCCATCTTTGTCCCTTACAACTTTTCTGAGACTAAAGTTGGTGTCATCAGATATTAATATGGCCACCCCAGCTTTCTAATGGGTGTGTCTTGCTTGGATGATTTTTCTCAAGCCTTTGATTTTGAGTCTATGTTTGTTCTGACTATTCAGGTGTGTTTCTTGTAGACAGCAGAACATTGGGCTCATTTTTTTGACCCATTTTGCCACTCTGTGTCTTTTTATTGGTGCATTTAGTCCTTATCTATCAGATACGAGACTAATATCCAAAATATACAGGGCACTAATAGAACTTTACAAGAAAAAAACATCTAATCCCATTAAAAAGTGGGGAGAAGAAATGGGCAGACATTTTGATAAAAAAAGAAATACAAATGGCCAAAAGACACATGAAAAATGCTCAACATCATTAGTAATCAGGAAGATGCAAATCAAAACAACTATGAGATACCATCTCACATCAGAGATTGGCACACATCCCAAAGAATGAGAAAAATCAATGCTGGCAGGGATATGGAGAGACAGGAACTCTTATCCACTGCTGTTGGGAATGCTTTCTAGTCCAACCTTTATGGAAAGTGATATGGTGATTCCTCCAAAAACTGGAAATTGAGCTCCCATTCAATCCAGCTATACCACTCCTAGGGATATACCCTAGGAGCACAAGAATACAATACAAAAATACCTTTATCACACTATATTCATTGCAACAGTATTCACAATAGTTAGATTCTGGAAACAGCCAAGATGCCCTTCAACAGATGAATGGGTAAAGAACCTGTGGTACATATATAAAATGGAATGTTATGCAGCCATCAGGAGACATGAAGTCATGAAATTTTTCTATACATGGATGTACATGGAATCTAATATGCTGAATGAAATAAGTCAGAAGGAGAGAGATGGACGCAGAATAGTCACACTCATCTATGGGTTTTAGTAAAAATAAAAGACTTTTTTGCAACAATCCTCAGAGACAAAGAAAGGAGGACTGGAAGTTCCATCTCACTTCATGAAGCTCACCACAAAGAGGGATGAGTGCAGTTAGAGAAACAACTACATTGAGAATATTAACAGTGTGAATGAATGAGAGAATTGGAAAACCTGTCTAGAGTACAGGCTGGGGTGGAGGAAGATTTGTGACATGAGTGGTGGGAATGTTGCACTGGTGAAGGGAGGTGTTCTTTGCATAAATGAAACCTAACAACAATCATGTTTGTAATCAAGGTGTTTTAATAAAGATAGTATTAAAATGAACTTTATGAATTCTGGTCTGTTGTCAAGATCTTTAATCTATTTTGAGTTGACTTTTGTGTAAGGTGTGAGGTGTTAGTTAATCTTTAATTTCTTACAGGTGGTTATCCATTTGTTCCAACACCATTTGTTCAACAGACTGTCTTTTTATATTTCAAATTCTTGGCTCCTTTGTCAAATATTAATTGACCATATATTTGGGGGTATGTCACTAGAGGTTGTATTCTGGTTCATTGTTCTGAAACTATGTTTATGTTCCAGTACAATTCTGCTTTGATCACTATGGCTTTATAGTACCAGAAGTCCTCGAACTTTTAAAACAGGGGCCCAATTTACTGTCCCTCAGACCATTGGAGGGCCAGACTATAGTAAAAATAAAAATTATGAACAAATTCCTATGCACACTGCATACATCTTATTTTGATGTAAAGAAACAAAACAGTAACAAATACAATATGTGGCCCGCGGGCCGTAGTTTGAGGACCACTGGAGTAAACCTTCATTTAGGTAAAGAATACACCCAGTTTCTTGTTTTTCAGTATGGATCTGGCTAACCTTTTGTGGTTCCATACAAACTTTATAATTACTTGTCCGAAGTCCTTAAAATATGATATCTGAATTTGGATAGGAATTGCTTTGAATGTATATAATAATTTAGGTAACGGTCATTTTGATGATGTTGATTCTTCTTACCCATAAGAAGGGTTGCTTTTCCATTTGTACATGTTCTCTTCAATTTTTTTGAAGTGTTTTGAAGTTTTCATGGTATAGGTCTTTCACTTCTCTTGTTAGGTTGATTCCTAATTTCTGAGTTTAGTGGAAATGCTTTCAGTATTTCACTATTAAAGATAATTTTGGCTTTTTATATTTTGTTGTATCTATCTTGAGGAAGGTTTCTTCAAATCCTATTTTTATGAGTGTTTTTATCATTAACGGTGTTGGATTTTTGTTGAAAGTCTTCTCTGTGTCAATGATATGATTGTGTAAGCTTTTGTCTTTCTTATTGCTCACGTTGTGTATGGTGTTGATTGATTTTCATAGATTGAACCATCCTTGCATCCTGGGAATGAAAGCCCCTTGGTCATTTTGTATAATTTATTTGTTGCATTGTTGAACTTGGTTTGCTAAGATATTGTTGAGCATTTGTAAATCCATGTTTGTAAGTGAGATTGTTCTCTGGTTTCCTTTCTTTGTGGTTGTCTTTGCCAGCTTTAGGAATGAGTGTGATATTAGCTTCTTAAAAGGAGTTAGAGAGAATTCCTGTCTTTTCAATATTTTGGAAGAGCCTTAGGATCAACAGTAGTAATTTTTCTCTGAAGATTTGATAGAATTCATCTGTAAAACCATCTGTCTGTGAACTTTTGTTCTTTGGGTGTTTCTCAATTACTGTCTTATTTTTCTTAGATGTGATTGGCCTAACTAGGCTTTCTACATCCTCCTTATTAAGTCTCAGAAGATGATGTTTTTCCAGAAATCTATCAATTTCTTCTGGGTTCTCTAACTTAACTGAGTACAGTTGTTCAAAATAAGCCCTCATAATGTCTTAGATTTCTAGAGGTTCTGTTGTAATCTCTTCTCTTTTCTTTATGATTTGATTTATTTGGGTGTTTTCCCTTTTATTCTTTATGAGTGTTTCCATCAGTTTGTCTGTCTTCTTTATTCTTTTGAAAATCAGCTCCTGTTCTCATTGATTCTTTGTATTTTTTTTCTTTGATTCTATGTTGTTTATTTCTGCTCAGGCTTTTATTATTTCTTATCTTCTACCTGTATTAGGGTTTCTTTGTTGCTGTTTTTTCAGATTCTTTTTATTTTATTTATTTATTTATTTATTTTTGGTTTTTGGTTTTTCAGATTCGTAAAGTGTTCCTTTATGTTGCTGATTTTGTCATTACGTTCTTTCTTAATGTAGGCCTGTATAGCTTTGAGTTTTCCTTTAATTACTGTTATTTCTTTGTTCCATAAATTTTGACAGCTTTTTCTTCATTATCATTCCTTTCAAGGAATTATTTTATTTCTTCCTTGATTTTCTCTTTGATCTGGCTGCCGTTGAGCAGCATGTTGTTTCATTTTCAGTTATTAGGTTACTACACACTTTTTACAGTCAATCTTGATATCTGTTGCATAGTCAATTAATAGTGTTTCTTATAATCCTTATGTTTGTGACTTTGAACAAGTTAGATTTGCATCCTAAGGCGTGGTATATTTTAGAGAAAGTTCCATATTCACTTGAGAAGAATATGTTTTCTGCTTTCTGGGGTTGGAGGGCCCATTATATGTCTATTAGTCCTAGTTCTTTTATTTTCTTATTTAGGGTATTATGTGCTTGCTAGTTTTCTGCTTAGTGGATCTGTCTAGTGGTGATAATGGTGTGTTGAAATCTACTACTACTATCACATTTCTTTTCATATGTTTCTCTAGTTTTGTGAGCAAACCCCTTATATATTTTGATGGCTCTACATTTGGTATATAATGCCTATCAGAGTTAGGCATTATACTTCTTGGTCTAATAAATAAGTAGTAAATTTATTTGTCTCTGAGCACTTTCCTGAGATTAAATGCAATTTGGTTTGATATAATAATGACTCTCCCAGCTTTCTTTTTTATATAATATATTTAAACACCTTGATTACATTAATGATTGTGTTTGGGTTTCAGTCATGTAGAGAATACCACCCATCACCAATGTCCAAATATCCCTCCTTCCCAAACAACCCCCTCCTGTACTCTAGACAGGCTTTCTATTTCCCTCATACATTCTCATTATTAGGATAGTTCAAAATGTAGTTATTTCTCTAACTAAACTAATCACTCTTTGTGGTGACTTCATGAAGTGAGCTGCAACTTCTAGCCTTCCTCTCTTTTGTCTCTAAAAATCATGGCAAATAGGATTCAATGCCTCATTAAGAAGATCATTCACTACGATCAAGTAGGTTTCATCCCAGGAATACAATGGTGGTTTAACATCCGTAAATCTATCAGCATCATACACAACATCAACAACAAGAAAAATAAAAATCATATTTTTATTTTGTATATCACCACTCCTATTCAATATAGCACTGGAAGTACTCGCTATAGCGATTAGACAAGAAAAAGATATCAAGGGATTCCAGATAGGGGAGGAAGAAGTCAAGCTCTCGCTGTTTGCAGATGACATGATACTCTACTTAGAAAACCCTAAAGACTACAAGAAAGCTTCTAGAAACAATAGACTCATATAGCAAGGTGGCAGGCTACAAAATTAAGACACAAAAATCACTGGCCCTCTATACACTAATAGTAATAAGGGAACAATGGACATTAAGAAAACAACCCCATTCATAATAGTGCCACACAAACTCAAATACCTTGGAATCAACTTAACTAAAAATGTGAAGGACCTATACAAAGAAAACCAGCTTTCTTTTGGTTTCCATTGGCTTGACTTGTTGATTTCCATTCTTTTATTTTGAGCCTGTATCTATATTGTCTTTTAGGTTGGCTTCTTGCAGGTAGCAGATATCAGTTGTTTTTTTTTTTTTTCTGATCCAACCTTCTACTTTGTGTCTTTTAATGGGGTAATTTAGTTCATTTTGACATTTAAGGAAATTATTGACAGAGAGGGTTGTTGTTATATTGTGTAGGGTCATTATTATTGTTACAATTGGGTGTTTGGATTTTGTAATTAATCTCTGAGTAGTTCATTTTGAGTTTGTTTGGTTAGCACAAATAGTGTGAATTCTTTTTTGTCTGAGAGTGTCTATAGTCCTCCTTCCTAAAGGAATGAGAGTTTTGCTGGGTAATGGATTTTAATTGTAATTTTCTTTTATTAATTAGTTTAAATATGTCATTTCCACTGTCTTCTTGCTTGAATAATTTTATTTATTTTTATTTTTTGGTTTTTCTGGCCACACCCATTTGATGCTCAGGGGTTACTCCTGGCTAAGCACTCAGAAATAGCCCCCGGCTTGTGGGAACCATATGGGACACTGGGGGATAGAACGATGGTCCATCCTTGGCTAGCACTTGCAAAGCAGACGCCTTACCTCTAGCATCACCTCGCCAGCCCCGCTTGAATAGTTTTAAATGGGAAGTCTGGTTTGATTCTTATGTTTCTTCCTTTGTAATTGAAGGTTTTTCCCTCCCTTATTGCTTTAAAGAATTCATCTTGGTGTTGCTCTATTAGGGTCTATTTTATAAAGGACTAATTTTTCCTTTTCTATTTGTACAGTACCTCTTTCCAGAGTGTGAGAAAAATTTCTCCTATCATTTCTCTTACTACTTGTTCTTCCCCCTTTCCATTTTCCTCCCTTTCTGGTATTTCTACAATTGTAGCTTGTTTATTTTGTCTTTGTTAAGTACCTTATATTTTCTTCCAATACTTTTTCTCTTGTTTCTTTATTGACTTCTTGTAGTTGTTATTTTGTAATTTTTCTTCAAATTCTTCTATGCAATTCTCTAACTGTGTAATTCTGCTATGATGGCTTACTAAATGTTTTTTATTTTTTAATTCCATTTGTATATATTCTCTCATCTTCTGTAAAAGTTCTTCAGTTGGTTGAATTGTTCATCTATATATTTCTAAATTTTGCAAGCTAGAGATTCCTTGATTGCTATTAAGACATTCATTGCCAATTTTAGGTCTTCATCTATTGGACTCAGGCATTTTGAAGGACTTGGAAAATTGCTAGGATTTCTTTCCTTATCCCCTGCTGCTAGTATCTTCCTTAGTTTATCCATATATCATTGCATTTGTGCTTTTGGACTGACTCTGCTGGACCTCTTAAGCATGGCAGACATCTTGAGGCTTTTCTCTGCTTGCTTCAGCCTGGAAACTTTGATCCTCTCTGGCATCCTTCCCTCAAGGGTCGCTTCTCCTGAGTTGAGTTTCCCCTGCCCAGAGACTGTGGATATAGCTGACTCTGCTGGGTCTCTTAAGCACAGAAGAATATTGAGACTTTTCTCTGCTTGCTTTGGCCTGGGAAGCAAGGTTTGCGAATTCTCTGGCATCCTTTCCTGAGGGCTCACTTCTCCTGAGGTGAGTCGTCCTGCCCACAAGTGGTGCAGCCAGAGGCTCCACTTTGCTTCACAGCCGTGCACTCCACCTAGCTGATGAATACCACCACAACACTTAGAAAAATCCACAATACAAGCGTGACAATGGGTAAGCAACACAGACCAACATCAGGCACAGAGAGTGAAGATGACAATTCTGATGACCCAAAGATGGCCAACCACTTAGTCTCTCAGATATGGAGTTTAGAGAAGAAATACGGAGGATGTTCACAAAACTCAAAGAAAGCATAGATCGAGTTGAACAGAACACTAATAAGAATCAAGAGAATATGAAGATAGAAATCAGAAAACTCCTAACGAAGTTACAAGTCAAATAACAGGTCTAAAAAACTTAGTAGATGAATTAAAAAACTCAATGGAAAGTCTGTTCAACAGGGTAACAGCAGCTGAGGATGAAGATGAGATGCATTTATGATTTTGTTTAAAAAATGCATATTTTTATTTATTAATGTTTTCACCCTAATTCCAAAATAATTATTTTCTCTCACCTTTCCTACTTTAATACATCCTTTTTAAAAATATTTTATTTTAACACCTTGATTACATACATAATTGTGTTTGGGTTTCAGTCATGTAAAGAACATCACCCATCACCAGTGCAATGTTCCCATCACCATTGTCCCAAATCTCCCTCCTCCCACCCACCCTCCACCTGTACTCTGGACAGGCTTTCCATTTCCCTCATACATTCTCATTATTAGGACAGTTCAAAATGTAGTTATTTCTCTAACTAAACTCATCACTCTTTGTGGTGAGCTCCATGAGGTGAGCTGGAACTTCCAGCTCTTTTCTCTTTTGTGTCTGAAAATTATTATTATTGCAAGAATGTCTTTCATTTTTCTTAAAACCCATAGATGAGTGATACCATTCTGCATTTTGCTCTCTCTCTCTCTGACTTATTTTACTCAGCATGATAGATTCTATGTACATCCATGTGTAGGAAAATTTCATGACTTCATCTCTTCTGATAGCTGCATAATATTCCATTGTGTATATGTACAACAGTTTCTTTAGCCATTCAACTGTTGAAGGGCATCTAGATTATTTCCAGAGTCTTGCTATGGTAAATAGTGCTGCAATGAATATAGGTGTAAGGAAGGGACTTTTGTATTGTATTTTTGTGTTCCTAGGGTATATTCCTAGGAGTGGTATAACTGGATCATATGGGAGCTCGATTTCCAGTTTCTGGAGGAATCTTCATATCACTTCCCATAAAGGTTGAACTACACTGCATTCCCACCAGCAGTGGATAAGAGTTCCTTTCTCTCCACATCCCCGCCAACACTGTTTGTTCTCGTTTTTTGTGATGTGTGCCATTCTCTGTGGAGAAGTTTCTGCACCTCAAAGGAAATAGCGCCCAGGATACAAGAGCCTCCCACTGAGTGGGAGAAACTATTCACCCAATACCCATCAGATAAAGGGCTAATTTCCAAAATATACAAGGCGCTGACAGAACTTTACAAGAAAAAACGTCTAATCCCATCAAAAAGTGGGGAGAAGAAATGGACAGACACTTTGACAAAGAAGAAATACAAATGGGCAAAAGACACATGAAAAAATGCTCCACATCACTAATCATCAGGGAGATGCAAATCAAAGCATTTATGATTTTATAAGTTAAATTTTCAGGTTGTTTAATAAAGTAGTCTGCTGAACAGATTGTATTAGAAATGATTAGAGGTATATTCGATTTTGAGTTTAGTTTTCCTAGTTGGGTGAGCTTATCTAAGTATGATAGAGGTATTAATAACTATTTCATTGTTTTGCTGTTCTGTTTTATGGGCTGTGAATTATCTGAGGGAAATGAGAGTTAGGTCTGGCCTACCTAAACCTATGTGGTATAAGTTAAAGTGTCTTCTCACGCATCGCATCTGTGTGGTCTGGTAAGTAGGCGGGGAGTGGTTAGGGAGTTCCCAAAGCTGCAGTCTAGATGGGGTGCATGGGTCACTCACTTGTCACCTTGGTCTTGAAAGTAGGCAGAAAGGGAGTAGTGAGTTACCAAACCTGCAGTTAGATGGGGGAAACATTCTATTTTAGTTCACAGCATCCTGTCATAGCTACCCTTAAGTTCAGTGCAAGATTGGGGAAGGCCCAAGGTCTGGGACAGCCCAGGGTCCAGTGGGGAAGCCCAGGGTCTGGGAAAAGCCCACCGCCTCAATAAAGACCACAAATCACACCTTCAGAGAATGCAAAGCAAAGTAGGGTTTATTTTTCCAGTGCTCTGGGGTACACAGTCTCTTGATACAAGTTCACCAGTGAATCATCCCTAGTCTTAGAAACCCAGGGCTTGTATAATAATCTATGTGATAATAAGGTTTCAAACTTCAAACATTTCATTGGTTCACATAACTGTTACAATTCAAAAACATTAAATAGTCCAAGCAGAAAAAGGCATGATTCCTTGTTTATTCTGCGCCCCTCCCAACGCTAGCCACCCCAGTCCTCATCCTGATGAAATTCAGAGATATGGGTTGGACCCTTCAGGTGGTCTTTGGGTGGGTTCTGATCTGTGAGCTTTATGGTGTTGATCAGATAGTAAATACATATATTTATCTCTTTTAGGATCTTCTTATTTTGGCCTCTCTCTTTTGTGACCTTCTAAGATGTCTTTTTTGTTTGTTTGTTTGTTTGTTTTTGGGTCACACCCGGCAGTGCTCAGGGGTTACTCCTGGCTCCATGCTCAGAAATTGCTCCTGGCAGGCACGGGGGACCATATGGGGCACCGGGAATGGAACCGATGACCTTTTGCATGAAAGGCAAATGCCTTACCTCCATGCTATCTCCCGGGTCCCCTTCTAAGATGTCTTGTGGAGGGTCAGCACTAGGAGAGGGGATGTGGGTTCCCTAATATCTGGTTTGCCCTACAGGCCTGGTCTTTTTACCTTATAATTGCAGCCTATAATGATAGAGCTTATATCAGCTAAGAATCAACTCAAAAGTTCCCCAAAACAAGGACAAACAGAAGCTAATAGTATGGTTAATCCTATTTGAATCACATCCCTACCTAATAAAGTCATAAAAACACTATTACTTATAAAACTATAAAATTGCTCAAAAGCACTACAAGGATATATTTCAAAATATAAGTTTTGAGACGTCAAATGCATCTCACCCAAACTTCAGGCATTGTTCCCTCAGTTATGCTATGCTATGTTTCAAGGTTTACCCAGAAAAATACCTGGTTTAATAAATGACAAGGGCAAGGCATTCTTAGCTTCATGAATCCTGCCCTTTGCCCAGGCTTTGAGGCTTGCGCTGTCCTGGTATGTCAGTTTGTTTCAGGTTTTGCCTAGAATAGTTAGATTTTAAGCAAAACCCATGAGCAGAGGCATGGAACCATGTTTAATACACATGCTTGGGAATTTAATTCAGGAAAATTTAAGGGGATAGAAGTCAAATTCAGTCCATCTATATACAAGTCTGAGGACACTCTAACAATGCTGGGAAGAAAATGCAATAATGAGAATTTTTGGCATATCTTGCATTCATTTTATTCATTATTTTCATTATTTTTACTGAAATTGATTGAATCTTATTTGACAATATGTCCTCAGTAAAAACTGGTAAAGTATTAATATAATTTATAGGTAAAGTTAAATTATTGCCAGAAAAAATTGTCTGTAGAATATAGCAAATAGCTGTAAAATATTTTTGTTTGCTTGTTTTTGGGTCATACCCGGCAGCACTCAGAGGTTGCTCCTGTTCTACACTCAGAAATTGCTCCTGGCAGACTTGGGGGACCATATGGGATGCCGGATTAAACCCACTGTCCTTCTGCATCTAAGGCAAAAGCTCTACTGCTGTGCTATTTCTCTGGCCCCTGTAAAATATTTTAAATATATCTATTTAGATATGTTCAACAGCAGTACCTATATTATATTAGTATAAAATTTATTGATTTACATATACTTCTCAAATTATACCAAGATTTTGCTTTAAAAGATAGCCTTTGATATATATGTGGAAATGAACACATGTACATGTATATATGCAAATACAAGGAATATTATTTCTGGAAAGAAATAAAATCTATTCATGTTAATTATCACTTAGAAAGGAAATTATGTGATATAATATTAATATAAAGAGACTTAATTTTTATTTTATTCTCAAGTATGTAAGGATGTTGACATATTCTTCTAGTAGCATTTCAATTAAAAACAATTATTTGCACATTTTCTTTGTCTTCCATAGAGTTTTTATCCTAACTTATCCCCTCATCTGTTTCAATAATTTTTTTTCTTTCACTACTATAGACACATTTATCAGAATCATGTTGAATTATTCATGAACTTTAAGGGAACTTTTCCAATCTGGCAATAGTGGAACTTCCTACTGGGATGGGTCAGGAAATCACCCCAGCTCACTGTTGACCTGCCAGAGCAAAAGAAACAATTGCCCAAAAAAACTATTTTCTGTACTCAATTATTTTAAATATATATGTTTTTTTTTTCAACCAGAAAGCTATAAGCTTGGATTCCAGCACCATTTTTATCTCTGACATCAGTGAGTCTAAGAATGTTTATTACAAATACAAGCAAGTGACCTATCACAAGGTTATAGTGAGGAAAGACCAATGAATCAGGGGATCCCTAAATTTGGGAGTTTTATTTCAAGGTGAAAGAAAACAGAAATAGTATTTTTCATTGCAATTTCTACGAAAGTGGTGAAATAACCTTTTTATAGTATGGTAATTGTTGACTATGTATATTATAGGAACACACTTTTATTGCTTTTATTTTTAACTTATTTGTGTCAATAATTATTTAATTTTAAATTTGTCATGCAAAATTTCTTTTTTTTTTTTTTTGGTTTTTGGGTCTCACCTGGCAGTGCTCAGGGGTTACTCCTGGCTCCATGCTCAGAAATTGCTCCTGGCAGGCACGGGGGACCATATGGGGCACCGGGATTCGAACTGATGACCTTTTGCATGAAAGGCAAACGCCTTACCTCCATGCTATCTCCCGGGCCCCATGCAAAATTTCTTAAAATGCTATTTTATATAATTAGAGCTAGCTCTAAATTTTTAGATATTTTACTTTTACTTAAGTATTAAAACATTGCTGAGGGGTCGGAGATGTAGCATGGAGGTAAGGCATTTGGCTTTCATGCAGAAGGACGGTGGTTCAATCCCGGCATCCCATATGGTCTCCCGTGCCTGCCAGGGACGATTTTCTGAGTGTAAGGCTAGGAGTAACCCCAGAGCGCTGCCAGATGTAAGCCCCCCAAAAAATAGCTGAAGGGGCATAAATTGCCATTTTAATTAATTTATTTTCAGAACCATCTTGTGGGAATATGTGAGCAGAATTAATTGCTTTCTCTTCCACAGAAAAATAAATCTAGGCATGCCCATGAAAAAGCTAATAAAATTTCCGCAGTTATTTGATAAATATCAAAGTCCTGAAGAAAATACACTTTTTCTAACTATAGAAAAGTCATCATTCTTATTCCCATTTTTCTATATTTGTAAGAAAAGGAAATTTATTTCAAAATAAACTACCCATTTTATTAAGTACAAGCTAACAGTTGAATCATAATGATATTTTATATCATTTTGAAGTCTTTTTCTAGAACAATTATGTATTTTTGTTTTTGAGAAGAAATTACAAATTTTTCTTATATAGTCTCTATGTCTACATTCTTCTAGTCTCTTTTATGAGCTATTACATGAAGCAAACATTTATTACAGCAGAAGAATCGACACTAACACACCATAATCACCCAAAGCCAATTTCCCACCTTAGACTTCACTTTTGGTATTGTATTCTGTAACTGGCAATTTTGTAATATCAGTATGCATTATACACAGTGTTTTACTTATCCTCTTGTACTAACTTTATGTCCTCTAAAGAAATTGGTCATAAATAACTCACATATGACAAAGTATTGAAATATAGGTTCCAGGACTGCAGATAGATCTCAAGTAGGTTTTTTTTGTTTTTGCTTTTTGTTTTGTTGTTTTTGGGTCATACCCAGCAGTGCTCAGGGGTTACTCCTGGTTCTACACTCAGAAATCGCTCCTGGCAGGCTCGGGGGACCATATGGGATGCCAGGATTCGAACCTTCATCCTTCTGCATGCAAGGCAAATGCCCTACTATCTCTCTGACCCCATGTAGTTTTAGCTTTGATTCCTTTTTTCTCCTTCCCCAGAACTGTGCTCTCAAACTTATGAAAACACACACAAAAATAAGTTTTTTCAAACATATTTTGTTAAGAATACTAATTCCATACTAGGTCTTTTTTAAAAAAACATTATTTATATAGGGACATGGGTTGGGATTATACTGGGCATGACCCTAGTGGTATTTAAAGGACCATATGTAGTGCTGAGGAGCAAACTGGTTTTTCTCACATGCAAAGCAAGCATCCCTGAGCCAAGAGCAATTTCTGAGGGCATAGCCAGGAATAACCTCTGAGAGTCACCAGGTGTGGCCAAAAAAGGCAAATAATAATAATAATAATAATAATAATAATAATAATAATAATAATAATAATAATAATAATAATAATAAAATAAAAAATCCTGTGCTTTGTGGAGCGTGGTGGAATAGTAGGAGCTGTAAATTGCATAGTTCACATTAAAGAACAGAATTTGCAATGGCATGTAGTTTTTTGGAGTCTAAGGAAACCAAAACAAAAAGATAAAAATATTGAAGCGCAGCATCCATTAGTGTACAGACATTTTAGTTTATGACTGTTATCATTTGTGTTTCTCTATTTTGTGGGCCACAGATGATGGTATTTGGGAGCTTTGTGCTTAGGAGTTGCTGAAGGAATAATGCAAGGTCAGGGATCAAACTGGATGTCCTCATGAAAAGCCTACACTGAAATCATTAAGCTAATAACCTTTCATTGGTCTCACATCTAGCATTTTAAGGGTCAAATAGACATTTATTTTTTGGGGGGGGGCACACCCATTTGGCGCTCAGGGGTTACTCTTGGCTATGCACTCAGAAATCGCTCCTGGCTTGGGGGGACCATATGGGACATCGGGGGATCAAACCGGGGTCCGTCCTATGCTAGTGCTTGCAAGGCAGATACCTTACCTCTAGCGCCACCTACCCTGCCACTGAATAGACATTTTTAAAGGGAAAATAAACATAGAATGTAATGATTCTAGAAAAATAATTCCAGTGCAAGAATATTTTATAGTTAATATTTTATAGTTAAGATAGTATGATTAAGTTATTTGGTGGAGCTTACACTGTATCGTAATTAATTATATAATAAAGATTTTATAATTCTGAATTAAATGTGACAACAATTTTGAATTTTTAAAAAGGAAAGACTAAACCTCTGCAGTGTAACATAAAATATTATTCAGTTCACAGGTCCATTGATTGGCATAAAATTGTCTATTCTAACCTAGATTAGACTGAGAATGTCTGCTAATCTTAAAAGGGCTCATTCAGTGGAAAATAAAGGGGTTGACAGACCTAAGATCAATTTGGCTTCTTTGGCTCTGGTCCATGATTCTATCTTCCTCCTCTAATTCAGAAGTAAGGACCCAGAATTACTTCCTGTGACTTTGGTTGAGGCACAAAAATTAGCACATTCATATATGCAAATTGCAAACTTGTTTTGCCTGATATCTCCAAATACCTCCCCAAAGCCAGTGCCAAGAGATGAGGAGACCATTCTTTCCATAATAGTAGAGTACAGCATAGTTACATTGTGAAGGAGGGAATGTATAAATTTCTCTATATGAATATTTGCTTCATTGAAGGCAGTTATGTGTATTCAAAATTTTGTATCGAAATGAGCTGTAATGAGTTTTTATGCAAATGCCAACCAAACATTAATTGCTAGAGAGACTGATATATAAAATGATTTGCCCTCATATCTCAGATTTTTTAAATGGAACCGTGCTTTGTACTTCTGTCATTTATGTGCATTTTATATTGTAGTCGTCATCTCCCTCTCCTTATTAAAATTAAAAATGTTAGCAAAAATAGACAATGGTTCTGAAGAAGGTAATTCTCAAAAAGCTAAGATATTAGTAAAAAATTAAAAGTTGTGGGGCCAGAGCGATCGACAGCAGTAGGGTGTTTGCCTTGCACGCAGCTGAGCCAGGATGGACAGTGGTTTGAATCTCGGCATCCCATATAGTCCCCCATGCCTGCCAGGAGCGATTTCTGAGCACAGACCCAGGAGTAATCCCTGAGCACCACCAGGTGTGACCCAAAAGCCAAAAAAAAAAGAAAAAAAAACATTGTAAACCATATAGTTATCAATGATATAGATATGTAAAAGCACATTAAATTTGTAAATATGACCATATGCGTATGCATAGGGAAATAGAAGCTGTAAGGATATATTTGTTCTAAAAGGTTTTATCATGTTACCAGAGAGCAATTTAATCTTGTCCAATAAATCTGATATTTACAAATAGGTCACCATATAATCAAGATTCATATTTATTTAGTAGAATATACATAAGATAAATAAAAATTGCAATAATTGGCCATGATAAATAAAGCAGCAGATAAAGTGCTTGCATTCATACAACTGAACAGGGCTGATCCCTAGCACCACATATAGTTCCCAAGCCCTGCCAGGAGTGATCTCTGTACACAAAGCAAGGAGCAAGCTCTCAGCATTGTCTAACAGATAAAACCAAAACTCTGAGCAGAAGGAAATGGAAAAGAAAGTTGACTTGAGGGAGAAGTTGGGTTTTAAGGGAATGTTGGATGAATCAAATAACCTTAGGAAAAAAATATATTTGTATAATTTGAGATAATCTATAAAAATGCCTGCATGAATATTAGGCAGGAACAATTTTCTCAAATAGAGAATAATAAGCTTTCGCTAAAATAATTACACTGAAAGTAAATGTTCAATCGTCTTAATGAGATACTAAGTCACGTTATTTTTACTGTTGATTAAAAGAAATCCAAGAAAGGAGCCAGAGTGATAGCAAAGTGGTAGGGCATTTGCCTTGCATGTAGATATCACAGGACAGACCCGGGTTTAACCTCCAGCATCTCAAATAGTCCCCAAGCTTAGCAGAAGTGATCTCTGAGCTAAGAGCCAAGAGTAATTCCTGAATACGAAAGAAAGAAAGAAAGAAAGAAAGAAAGAAAGAAAGAAAGAAAGAAAGAAAGAAAGAAAGAAAGAAAGAAAGAAAGAAAGAAAGAAAGAAAGAAAGAAAGAGAAAGAAGGAAGGAAAGAAAGAAGGAAGGAAGGAAGGAAGGAAAGGGGAAGGAAGGAAAAGTGAAGGAAGAAAGAAAGAAAGAGAAAAAGAAGGAAAGAAAAGAGAAAAGAAAAAGAAGGAAAGAGAAAAAAGAAAAAAGAAAGAAGGAATGAAGGAAGGAAAGAAGCAATAAATGATTGAAAGAAGGAAAGAAAGTAATCCAAGGATACATGACCTCAAATTTTAAAGGGGAAATGATATAATAAAATTACTTAAAGTAGAATGATAATGATTATGATCATGATAGGAATTTATTTTTAGTTTATCTGCATGCTTATAAAGCAAGCCATAGATCTCAAAATGACCCTTTACCCATCAAACTATTTTATTCAAGGCGTTAGGTCTAAAAACACTATTATAAAGAATATAGAGGATTGTCAACCCAAATGAAATATTTAGGAATATAATAAAAATATTTGTGAACAATGTTTCTGACACAACTCAGAACCTTAGGGCAATCACATAGTATGTTCTAGTAAAGTTAGGGCATAGGCTACCTGTAAAGTGGCAAATATAAATGTCTTTATCTTAAGTTACTTAACATGAATCTTTATTTCTATCCTCTATCATACTTCCATGAAATTGAAAAGTAGCTATTATTTTAAAAGACATATTTTATTTTGCTGGAGCCAGGGAGATAATGCAGATTCAATCCTCAGAGTTCGATCTGGTCTTCCAAGCATCTACTAGGAGTAATTCTTGAGTACAGAGCTAGGAATAAACCTGAGTTCTACCAGGTGTATCCCCCCAAACCAAATAAATAAAATGCTATATTTTGCTAAATATATTTGTCTTTATTCTGAATACTTCAAGTTCTATTTTATTAGTTATATTATATTGCAACTACTGCTTAGCAGTGAAAGAAAATATATTGATAACTGCATAGAATCATTGTGCTCTACCCAAATATAGCTACTGAGCTATATTGATTCTTGAATAGTTGATTAAATTCCAAATTATTTATTCTGTTCTTAAATATACTTTCTATATATACAAGTAGGTAAATATAAAGCTCTGTAAGAGGTAGTCACAGATATAAAAACAGTTCACAGGGCTTAATTCTGGTTCTCCGCTTCTCCACACAGGGACCACTCCTGATGGTGCTTGGGGTGCCTTATGGGGTGCCAGGGATAAACCCAAATCAGTCACATTCAAGACAGGTGCTCAACCCACTGTACCTATCACTCAAACCCAACTTGAATATATTTCTACATATTTACTTATTTCAGTAATATTTGACAAAATCTTGTTTATTTTTGCATAGCTTATTTTACATATATCTTTATGTTTGTTTTTACATATTTACATGTTTCAGTGATATTTAACAAAATCTATTCTTAAGTGTTGATAAATGACTGTAACCATTAATGACAAAAACTGTTTCCTCTTTTATAAAAATGTAGATATTATACATGTTTGGGAGTTGAAATAGACGCCAGTATTGAGAGGTACCTGTAGGGCAGGTACATGTGCTTGGCCATAATAATTACCAGAACTCCAGAATGTAAGCCTGAAAAGTTGGGGCTCTGAAAAAGACTACCCCATACACTTGATATTATATTTTAGAATTTGAGAGCTTTGAAAACTATATCTGGGGCCAGAGAGATAGCATGGAGGTAGGGTATTTGTCTTGTATGCAGAAGGATGGTGGTTCGAATTCCAGCATGCCATATGGTCTTCCTAATCTGCCAGGAGCAATTTCTGAGCATACAGTCAGGAATGGCCCCTGAGCGCTTCCAGGTGTAACCCCAAACCAAAAACAACAAAAAGAAAAACAAAAAGAAAAGAAAATTATACTTGATGTTCTTCACCTCTGAAATTACTAGCCTGAGACTTGCTATAATCCAATATAACATGGATAAAAAAAAAGAGAGGCATCTTAAATCTACTAAAAGTAAGTTTATAAGTTAGGTATGTATGGTTCAAAAGATTTTTAATATTAAGGCTCAAATGTTTGTCATTATAATGGTATAAAAACAATTTTATATATGCTAGAGGTTTTTATAATCTAATATTTTTTCATTTAAAAGTAATTCTTTTTATTTTTGCAACTACATCATTTTATATTTAAGTAATAGATGATAACAAATGTGTTGCATGAAACACTTTTATAGAATAAAGAAGTAATCAATAAAAATGATATTTACTTACTGCCTTCAGCATTCAATTATATCACTGATAATGCATTTCCAGGTTAATAATAAACACTGTAACTTCCTATTCTATATAAAAATGCAAAAATATAAAAATAGATTTGTACATTTTTGCCAAAGAATATTGGAAAATAAACTTTCCCTCATATATTTATCCAAGTTTAAGATCATATTTCCACTAAAATGTTATCAATATATATATAAATCTTTAGTTCAAAGTAAGTTTTTTTGGGTGGTCACAACTAGTGGCACTCGGGTTTCTCCTGGTTCTGTGTTGAGAAATAGCTCCTGACAGCTCAAAAGAACCATATGAGATGCTGAGAATCAAACCCCCAACTTTTAAGAAGCTTTTCATGGGCTAAAAAGTCCTCTTATAAAGGGAGAAAAGAAAACAAACAGAAAAAAGAAAGTAAAGAAAAGTCGTCTTATACACCAGAAAATACAGTACGTTTTTAGACTTACTGCTTTATTCACAAAAATAATGGAGAAAACAATTTGGATTTTTTTTTTGCTTTGTGGGCTAAACCCCATGATGCTCAGGGATTACTTCTAGCTATGCGCTCAGAAATTGCTCCTGACTTGAGGGACCATATGGGATGCCAAGAACCAAACCAAGTTCTGTTCTGGATCGGTCACATGCAAGGCAAATACCCTACCACTGTGCTATCGCTCCAGACTGGACATTTTGTAAATTTTAATAAACTATCTCTTGTAGGTGATTGACCTCTTTAACCTCTAAATTTGCTAACTTTATTGATATAGTATTTATTATAAAACGCATATAACCAGAAATTATTAGTCTTCCTATTTTGGAGAATATATTTTGACAAATTACTAAGATTATCTTTGTCTCAAAATACAGTTTTTATTGGCTAAATTAAATCTTTTTAGCTGGACTCAGCAACACTAAATCACTTTTCTCTGACTTACTAATGTTTCTAAAACTTAACATCACCTTACAAAGAAAGGGAATTTTAGGTATCTAAACATCTGATTACTATATTGGGCTATATTCCTTAAAATTTCCTATAAAATGTAGAACAGTACCTAGATTATAAATTTGGAATTTCCTATACTAATTCAATAATTTAGAATTTAAAGATAGCTTTTCAACTTATATATCCTGCAGAGTACTCAGGTGGCTACACAAAGAGAGATTCTCACTATCTAGTAAACTTTAAATTGGTTTCTGCATAATATTAGCAAAATAACTAAGGTCTAAATATAAGCAAGAACACTCTATCCCCTAGACTATTTCACAAAATACAGGAGGAAAATGGTATAAAAATTTAAATGTGTTATAATCCCCCTTGATAATTTATTCAGAATTTTATAATATGTATCTGATTCACTGCTTATAAAATTATTCTTAATTGCCTATTAACCTAATAATCAAATCCCCCCAAGCCTAGAGCTTCGTTTTCTCTACAGATGACTACTGTCCTTAAAACATTTACTTTAGTCAAGGCTGTATAATGTATATTACCCTATATAATATAATGTATACTATATTAAATATAATGTAATGCATATAACATAATGTATATATCCTGTATAATGGTAAAATGTGTTTAATGTAAGAAATTTATATCGACTCAGCCTTTAATTTTTTAATAATGTATTTAAGCAAAATGATTACAAACATGTTTGTAGTTGGATTTCATTTATAAAAACAAACATCACTCTTAACCAGTGCAATATACTCACCACCAATGCCAACCCTAACTCTCCCCCAACACTACCTGTCTTTGAGACAGGCCTTCTATTTCTCTCATTATCACTGTCATGACAGTTATAAGTGCAGTTATTTCTCTAAATGAACTCACCACTCTTTGTGGTAAGCTTCATATCATGGGCCAGTCCATCCAACCCTCATCTCTTTTATTGTATTATTACAATATTTTCTATTATTTTCTTACATGTCACAGATAAATGAGACTATTATGTGTCTATATCTCTACCTCTGGCTCATTTCACTTAGCACAATAATGTCCATGTCCATCCATATATAGGAAAATTTCATGACTTCATTTATCCTGATGGCTGCATAGTATTAAATGGTGTATATGTACTACAGTTTCTTTAGCCATTCATATGTTATGGATCTATGGGAGTTCAATTTACAGTTTGTTGAGTAATGTTCATCTCGATTTTTAATAAATACTGGGCTAGACAGCATTCCCAACAGTAGTGAATGAGAATTTCTTTTTCCCCACGTACCCCACCTGTAATGATCTTGCTTTTTTCAGATGTGTGCCGGTCTTTGTGGTGTGAGATGGTACCTCATTGTTGTTTTGATTTGCATCTCACTGATCATTAGTGATGTGGAGCATTTTTATGTGGTTTTTCGCTATATTTTTATTTCTTCTTTGAGGAAATGTTTGTTCAATTCATCCAACTTTTTGTGGGGTTATATTTTTTCTTGTTAAATTATGTTACTAACTTGTATTTTTAGATATTAGCTATTTATTTAATGAATAGTTTCTTTCATTCTTTGGGTGGCCTTTTTTTTTTTATCTTAGACACTATTTCCTTTGAGGAACAGAAGCTTCTGTTTAATATAATCCGATTGGTTAACTATGCTTCCACTTGTTGAATAGTGGTATTTACTCCTTAAAGATGCCTTTAGTCTCAATGCCATGGAGTATTTTACCTACATGTTCTCATATATACCTTATGTTACCAGTTTTTTTTGTTTGTTTGTTTGTTTTTGGTTTTTGGGTCACACCCAGCAGTGCTCAGGGGTTAATCCTGGCTCCATGCTCAGAAATTGCTCCTGGCAGGCACGGGGGACCATATGGGGCACCGGGATTCGAACCGATGACCTTTTGCATGAAAGGCAAACGCCTTACCTCCATGCTATCTCCCGGGCCCCAATGTTACCAGTTTTGATATCAAAGTGTTTAATCCGTTTGTATTTGAACTTTGTGCAAGGTATTAGATGGAAGTCCAAGTTCACATTTTTGTATGTAGCTGACCAGTTATACCAACACCACTTGTTGAAGAGGCTTTCCTTGCTCTGGTGTGCATTTTTTGCCCCTTCATCAAATATTACTTGATTGCATGTCTGGGCAACATTCTCTGAAAACTCAAGACTATTCAAATGATTTGAATTTGATTTAAAGTTGTGTCTTTATTCCAATACCATGCTGTTTTAATGCCTATTGTTTTGTTAAACAATTTAAAGTAGAAAGTGATGCCTCCCATCTCCTTTTCCCTAAAAATTGTTTTACCTCTTCAGAGTATTTAGTGTTGCAAATGAAATTCAGGAGTGATTGATCCACTTCTTTAAATAATGTCATAGGTATCCTTAGAGGGACTGCATTAAATCTGTACAAAGCTTTGGAGAGTATTGCCATTTTAATGATGTTAATTGTCCCAATCCATGAACAGAGTATGTGTCTCCATTTCCGTGTGTCCTCTTTCATTTCTTGAAGCAATGTTTTTTAGTTTTTTTGTAGGTTTTTTAATAGGTCCTTAACCTCTTTAGTTGACTTCAAAGTTTTGAGTTTGTGTGATGCTAATATGAATTGGATTGTTTTTATAATATCCACTTATTCTCTATTGTGATTTGTGTATCAGAAAAAATTAATTACTGCGTGTTAATTATGTAACCTGATCTTTGCTATATGTATCTATTGTTTCAAGAAGCTTTTCGGTAAAGTCTTTTTTTTTCTAAATATAATATGATGTCAACAGTGATAGCTTGAATTCTTCCTTTCCTTTCTGTATGCTACGGCAAGTACTTCCAGTATTATGTTGAATAAGAGTAGTGAGAGAAGGCAGCTTTATCATGTGCCAGATTTTAGAGGAAAGGCTTCTAGTTTATCTCCAGTGAGAATGATGCTGTCATTGGCTGTGGTAAATGGCCTTGAATAAATGAGAAAAGTTCCTTTCATTCCATCTTGTTCAGAGAATTTATCATAAATAGGTGTTGAGCCTTATCAAATGCTTTCTCTTCATCTATCAAAATGATAATATTCTTTTTTGGTGATATTGTATATTATGGTGATTAATTTATGTATATTAAACCATCCTTGCATCTCTAAAATGAAACCTACATGGTCATGGTTTATGATCTTCTTGATGATCCTATTTGCTGGAATTTTGTTGAGAATCTTTGCATGTATTTTTATATGGAATATTCCTTTGTAGTTTTGGGGGTGTTTTTGGTAGCATCTATTTCTGGTTTTGGTTTTAGGGTGATGTTGGCTTTTAAAAAATATTTGGGGGGCCCGGGAGATAGCATGGAGGTAAGGCGTTTGCCTTTCATGCAAAAGGTCATCGGTTCGAATCCCAGTGCCCCATATGGTCCCCCGTGCCTTCCAGGAGCAATTTCTGAGCATGGAGCCAGGAGTAACCCCTGAGCACTGCCGGGTGTGACCCACAAACCAAAAAATATAAAATAATAAAAATAAAAAAAACATTTGGGAGTGTTTGTGTTTTCAATATCCTGGAAGAGCATGAAGAATATTGATAGCAGTTCCTCTTGAAAGGTTTGAAAATAATTTGTTACTGAATCTATCTGGGCCTTGGCTTTTGTTTTGGGGAAGACTTTTGATTACCTTTTAATTTCCTCAATTGTGATGAGTCTGTTTAGATATGCTAGATCATTCTGGTTCAACCGTGAAAGATTATGAGTACAAAAATGTATACATTTCTTCCAATTTTTCTTATTTTGTGGCATACAGTTTGTCAAAGTAGTCTCTGCCCTTTGAATCTCTGTAGTATCTCCCCCTTTTCATTTCTAATCTGGTTTATTAAGTTTCATGCTCTCCCTTTCTTTGGGAGTTTTGCCAGTAGTTTATCAATCTTGTTTATTTTTTCAAAGAGCCAACTTTTGCTTTCATTGGTTTTTTTTTTTTTTTTGAGTTGCTATTTGAATTTTCACATGGTTATCTTCTGCTCTGAGCTTTGTTAGTCCCTTCTGCCTACCTATTTTTGGTTCATTTGTTGAGCAGTTCTAATCATATAAGTTGTGCCAATAGGTAATTTATTTAGGCTCTTTCTTCTTTCATATCTTGTGCTTGACAATCTGTGTTCTGTATGACTTTGGCTGTGACCCACAAATTCAATTTGCGCCTTCGATATCATTTGTTTCCAGGAACATTTTGATTTTCTCTTTGTTTTTCTCCCAGACCCACATGTTGTTCAGTAGTGAGCTGTTCAACTTCCAGATGTTAAAACGTTTCCTATGTGTTTATTTGTAGTTCATTTCTAATTTCAGAGCATTATGATTTCAGGAGGTAGTCTGTACAATATATATTTTCTAGATTTTTGGAGGTATGCTTTATAGGTCAGCATGTGTTCTATCCTGGAGAAAGACCCATTAGCTTTGGAGAAGAAAGTATCCAGTTTTCTGGGTGTGAAAAGTCCTACATATGTCAACTATCATTAAACTATCACTTTCTTCCATTTTTCTCTTTAGAAATGGTATATTCTTGTTGGGTTTCATTCTGATTGACCTAACAAGAGGTGACAGGATGTTATTGAGGTCTCCCGCTGTTATTGTAGGTCTCCTGCTGTTATTGTGTTGCTATTGATATTACCTTTCAGATTTGTCAAGAATGTTTTAAATATTTTCTGTTCCCTCATTGGGTGGATATATATGATTTCTTCCTGTTGTACATAACCCTTAATCATTATTAAATGTCCATTTCTGTCCCATATCACGTTTTTAAGTGTGTGTTATCTAATATGGTCACTTTAGCTTTTTAAAGGAAAATGTTGTTTGCTTGGATGATTGTCCTTAAGCCTTTGACTTTGAGTGTATGCTCTTCTGACTATTCAAATGTGTTTCTTGTAGCAGCAAAAATTTGGATGCAACTTTTTATCCATGTTGCCATGATGTGTCTCTTAACTGGTGCATTTAGTCCATTGACATTCAGAAAGATAATTGTTTTGGAAAAATTTTGTCATATTATAGAAGTGTGGTGTGTCTCTTGGTCTGTCTTGTCTTCAAATAAACCTTTTGGTTTTTTCTTTTTAAGGCTGTTTTTGGATTTTAAAGCTTCTGAGCTGTCTATAATGCTATGTATGCTTTCTTCAAACCTGAATGTGAGTCTGGCTGGGTGCAGAATTCTAGGCAAATCATTCATTTCGTTGAGTTTTATCTCTATATTCCACCACTGCCTTTGGTCTTGAGGGTCTCTTGTGACAGATATGTTATAAATCTTAAAGATGCTCTGTTGAATGTAATTTTCTTTTTTGACTTGTTGCTTTCAGTTTTCTATCACTCACTATCTATGGCAGTTGTCATTGTGACTAGGATGTATCTTGGGTCTCTTTTAGCTAGTACTCTTCAGGTATACAGGATTTGTACTAGCTAGTACTCTTCAGGTATACATGTACTCTATCTACTGGAGTTTCTCTGCAATGATATTCTTGATTATTAATTCTTCATGGAGATTTTTCTTCCTGGGTCTCTGGGATTACAGTGATTCTTATGTTGTTTCTGCTGATTTTTTAAAGATTTCTATTTTTGTCTGTTCACATTCTTTGAGGAATATTTTCCATGTCTGATCATTTGTTTTAGGGCTCTTTTACAATCTCTTCTGTTGTATGGAGTTGTTATGCATCTTATTTTCCAGATTATTGATTGATCCTCAACTGTTGTTACTCTGTTGAAGAGGCTTTCCTGTGAGTTTTCTGTCTACCAAGATTTTCAGTACTGTTATTTCAGTTTGAAGTTATCTCAGTTCTATTTTCATAGACTCTTGATTTTTATCTGTGGTTTATTCAGCTCAATACATGCTTCTTTTGATTCCTATGAGCATCTTCCATATTTATTTTCTAAACTCCTTGTCTGAGAGGCTAAATAAATGGTTGGCACTTTTAAGAACATCACAGTGCTATCTTTATTTTCTATTAATGTTGTTGGCCTGTGTTGTTTCCCCCATTAGCATGCTTGCAAGGTGGTGTTTTTAGCATAATTTGCTGGGGATCATTGACTAAGATATTTGTAAAGCAGAGGAGTAAAATGGAGTATCCAGACTCCTCAGTCTCTGCCCTTTCTTGAGAATGGTTATTTCATCTTTGTTGATGTGCCTGCTGCAGGCTTTTCTAGATGGGATTTGTCTTAGCCTTGGCAGCCAGAGATTTTGTTTTTTTGTTTGTTTTTCTTTTTTTATGTAACCAAATTTTACCATTTTAGCAACTCAAATACATTCATTTTAATATAATCTTCATTTACATTGCTGTGCAGTCATTACTGTAATATTCTGTATATAGAACAGGTCTCTTGGTAAAAATAAATTTTTTTATTGAAACAATGATTTTCAAAGTTAGACATTGTTGATTTTTTCAGGTATAAGATGTTGTTTCAGTGTCAATCCTATAACCTGCATTCAAATTCACTCCACTTATGCCTACAGGTTCCCATATCTTCCTCACACCCAGCTTTCTACCTTCTTTTACTTTTTTCCTTTTTGTATTTTGAGTTACACCCAGTGATGTTCAGATCATATTCTGTATTCCTACCTCTGTTTTCTGGGATCACTGTTGGTGGCCAGGGGATAGGGGGCACAATATAGTGTGTTTGAACATAGGTCAGCTGTGTGTAAGGTAAGTACCTGTGTTTGTACTATCTCTTTCCTCTGACCCCTTCCCAGACAGGCACATTTAAAAATTTATTATTGCAATTTAGAAATTGATCTTTGCACCCTATTACTTACTTTCTATTTCCCTCTTACTCTCCCTCAATTTCCTTCCTTGCCTTCTCAATATATTCTTGGGTCAGGCAGCATCAGGAGTGAATCTACTCATTTTTGAACTCCAATTTAAATTAAATAAAAGTAGTTCTATTATTTCATTTTGTGGGACAAAACAAAAGAATATTTAATCTCATATAAAATCAGTCCCTCCTGTACTATAATAATATAGTTGAAAATATTAAGTTTATTTTATCCTTGTTCATTAATTATTAATTGGCAGAGGGAGAGAGAGGGTACAATGGGGGAAAGTACTTGCTTTGCCAGGAATAATTCTGATTACAGAGTAATGAGGAACCCTTGAGCAAATCCAAGTGTGGTCCTAAAACAAAGGAACAAATCCAATCAATGAACCAAGCAAAACAGCAATTGGAGTCTATATCTCATATCACAATAAAAGATGTTTCATTTGCTCTCATGTGCCTGTCTGACTGTGTTTCTGAAACCCTGAAGTCTCCTCAGAGGCCTAGGGAGCGCAACCCCCAAAAAACTGCATTTTGAAGCTGCCCAGTGAGTAAATTCTCGCTGTGGGGGGTCGCCGACCAATAAGCTGAGCTCTCTGGCCTGTGAAGACTCCACCCTGCTGTGCCTTTGTTCACTCTGAGGACTTCAAGGGAAACTTCTCCTGTGCATGTCTGCCTGTGTTTCTGAATAACTGAAGGTCTCCTCAGAGGCCTAGGGAGCACACCCCTAAAAAATTGTCAACTTGGGAGCCGGGAGGTGGCGCAGGAGGTAAGATGCCTGATGCCTTGCCTAGGATGGACCACGGTTCGATCCCCAGGTTCCCATATGGTCCCCTGTGCCTGCCAGGAGCGACTTCTGAGCGCATAGCCAGGAGTAACCCCTGAGCATCACTGGGTGTGGGCCAAAAACCAAAAAAAAAAAAACCAAAAAAAAACAAAAAAAAACAAAAAAATAATTGTCAACTAGAGGCAGCAGAAGAGTGTGGCCACTACGCTTTCCTTCGGGGCCATGCACTCTTTCTAACCAATGAACCCCACCACAACATGCAGGAAAAACCACACTACAAGCATGACAATGGGGGAAACCTCACAGAAAACACCATACACAGAGAATGAAGACAAAAGCTCGGATGACCTAATAAATTCCAACCACCTGATTAACCTCTTGGATAAGGAACTTAAAATAGCAATATGGAAGATGTTTAAAGAAATCAAAGAAAGGATAGATTGATCTGAACAGAACATAAAGATAGAAATCAGAAAACTCCAAACTGAAATAACAGATCTGAAAAACAGGGTAGCTCAACTGAAGACCTCAATGGATGGCCTCACCAGCAGGGTATCAGCAGCTGAGGAGAGAATCGGAGTACTGGAAGATGTAATGCAGAAAAACTCAATACAACATAAAAAAGTGGAAAAGAACTGTAAGACAAACGAATAGGCACTGGAAAATGTACTCAAGGAATGTGAACAGAAGAAAATAGAAGTCTTTGATAAACTCAACAGAAACAACATAAGAATCATTGGAGTCCCAGAGACCCAGGTAGGAGATCTCCAAGAAGAATCAACTGTTAAAGACATCATCAAAGAGTTAAAGACTATGTGCAATCAAATCCTGCATGCCCGAAGAGTACCAGCTAAAAGAAACCCAAAGAAAAACACCCCAAGACACATCCTCGTTACAATGACAAATCCCACAGGTATTTAATGAAAATAAATTTTTAATGAAAAACGTAATCTGGGGGCCCGGGAGATAGCATGGAGGTAAGGCGCTTGCCTTTCATGGAAAAGGTCATCGGTTCAAATCCCGGTGTCCCATATGGTCCCCCGTGCCTGCCAGGAGCAATTTCTGAGCATGGAGCCAGGAGAAACCCCTGAGCAATGCCGGGTGTGACCCAAAAAAAAAAAAAAAAAAAGAAAAAGAAAAACGTAATCTGAATTAACATTCG
>PVKC010004375.1:0-35864 GCA_004027635.1 Crocidura indochinensis | reverse complement strand
TTAATGAGAAAAGTCCTAATTAAGCTAGCCATATGTTCAATTGCATTTATAAATGGAAAAGTAGCTCCTTTTTTGCTGCTGATGCTACCATTGTTGTCATCTCCTGCTGCTATGGGTGTCACTGAAGCTGTTACTGTTTCAACAGTCTCTCTATACTCCAGCATGTTCAATGCAGGCCTGCACTGTTTCCCGAGATATTTTTGGCACGCACAGCTGAATGCTGCAATGCTTCCTTATGAATATCTTTTTGGAGATCTATGTTTGTATTGAATGCAACTATGTCTTCAATTTTGTCCCTGGGGATATAGATCTAGCAATACTGCCAGAACATATTCTCTTTCAAGCATTTAATCTATTTGGAGTACATGCAGAGCCCAGGAGTCAGGATTGCCCTACATAGCCCTTGTCCCTTTTGCAGTTATAATAAGACCTTGTTTTAGGCTTTTTCCCTGTGCAGGTGCAAACCATTAGCTGGGATCTATCTCTTAGCTGAAAATCATGTAAATATTCTAGGTATAATATTGTACTACCTTAAGTTTAAAACTGCTTGGAGGAATATAGTATTGTTTTCTTCCATTATCATGTCTATGATTTTGAAAATCGTAAAATAAAATAATTAATTTCCGTAGTTTTTACTTGGCTATCTTTTATACTAACTGCAAATAAAGATGATTTGGTATGCTTTCAAAATGTGTGCCACTTTCTTATTAAAAAAATAGTGTTTAATGTTTATCTTCCAGGTGGCATTATTGGAAATTGAGTTTTCATAGATTTTATATATTTTAAATTTAACTACATATACATGGAGTTGAATTAAACATCAAACACATTCAACAACAAATATACATACATATATTTTTGAGGGAGAGTTGGGTCACTCAGTTACACTCAGGGGTAACTCATTTCTCAGTGATTGGGAATATCTTAGTGCCCTAGGAGATACTCCTTAGTGATAAGAAAATAGAACTTGCTCCTAAGGTACACATATCATGTGTACCAGGCCATCAAATATATATATCTATGCTCTTACTTAAAATTAGAATGCATTTATTATTATAGTATAGTTTTATTTATATAGTATTATTTAAAAATATAGTATTATTTAAAAATATCAGTGAAACTTAAGTAACATGGTTTCTCAATAGTCTAACATTCAGAATTTTTATGTATAAAGTTAAAGTTCCTGAAGACTTCCACATATGATCTTAGATAACATTTAATCTAATTGTTCCTTCTCCCCCTGCATCCTACCTCCATTCAGTGCTCAGATTCATAATTATAAGCCAAGTGTTTTCTCAACATAACAACTTGTTTAGTGCTGTAGTTTATTTGTCTACATACCAAAGTTGGGTCATATCATCCAATATTCTTCCTCTGTCTTACATATTTCATCTATGTTTTTATCTTCAGTTCTATCCAAGATGTAGCAAATGGTAAGATTCTTACCTTTGTTTATAGCTGTGAAATATTCCATTGTGTGAGTCTTTTATCCATTCCTTTGTCATTGAATAGTTAGTGGTCCTATATCTTGACTATGGTACTATGCGCTGCTATGAACATAGGTAACCTTGTATATTTTCAAACTAATGTTTTGCATTCTCGAAGGATATACCAAACATTTGAATTTCTGGGCAATCTGGAAACCTCATCCGCACTTCTTTGAGAATTCACTGTTTGTCAAAGAACCTGAGACAGACAATAATGTCCTTAATAATAAACAGTTTCCCTTTTCATCACATTTCCACAAAAATGTTAGTTTTCAATGTGATAAGCTATTCTTATTGTATGAGATGATAATACATTGCCATTTTGATATACATTTTAAAATAATAAATGATGATGAACTCTATGTATGGGTCTAATATCCATTCTCCTTTCTGGAAGTGTCTACAGATCTCCTTTCCATAATTCTTACAAAGTTATTAGCTTATTGTTGAGCAGTGTGCATTTTCTTAGATATTAATCCTTTATATTCTTTGTGTGTACAAATAACCATTCTTATTAAGTACACAATAATTTTCATATTATTTTGTAATGGAAAAATGTTTTATCTTGATGTAGTCTCATTTGATTATTAGTGTTTGCATTACTTTGCTACTGCAGTGAACACAATGAAGATATTTACTTTTGTGGTCCATATTCTGAGGAATTCTTAAATCCATGTTGAATGAAATTTTGGTAATTGTGTGAGATACAATTCTTTAAAAATGTTTTCTTTTTGAGAAGAGAGAGAAAAGAGACACAACTGAGAGAGAGAAGAGATGCAAGTGAGAGAGAAAGAAAAGAGACAGAAGTGAGATCGAGAAGAGACACAGTGAGAGAGAAAAGAGACACTGGTGAGAGAAAGAAATGAGACAAGTGTGAGAGAGAAAAGAGACACAATTGAGAGGACAGAGAAACGAGACAAGAGAGAGAAAGAGACACAAGTGAAAGAGATTAGAGACAGAAAAGAGACACAAGTGAGAGAAAGAAAAGAAACAAGTGTGAGGGAGAAAAGATACACAAATGAGAGGAGAGAGAAAAGAGACACAGTGAGAGATAAAAGAGACACAAGTGAAGAGAGCAATTCTTTAAAATGTTTATGCACGCAGCTATTACATTTTTTACCACTGATAACATTGTAGATGGTCCTCACTGTAGTTCATCCTTCTACCTTCTTTATTGTATATTATTAATTCTGTATAAATCTGACACTTATCTCTAGACTTTTCCAAGGATCTGAGTCTCTATATTTTGAATAACTGAATGTTGTTATTAATAAGATTTGTGGAGGTATATTTAACAGTTTCAAGAGTCATCACTGTCTCTCTGCTCAGATGTCACTATTGGGATGCTCATGGAATTACATATGATGAGAAGACTCAAATCAAGTTTAACTACATGCAGGCAATGTCCTAAAATCTATACTATCTCTTTCACTCCTCTTGGGAATAAATTTAATTATAATTTTCTGACTCACAATTGATCAGTTCAGGTTTTCTATTCCTAATTCAGTAAAGAGAAGTTGTATTATTCTAAGAAGGCAATGGTCATTTATATGCTATAAATTTATCTCAGTACATTTTTCATAATAGACTCATATGATTGGCGATATTACCTATTGTAATCTCCACTTTTTTTTTGGTTTTTGGGCCACACCCAGTGACGCTCAGGTGTTACTCCTGGCTATGCGCTCAGGAGTCGCTCCTGGCTTGGGGGACCATATCGGAAACCAAAGGATCGAACCTTGGTCCGTCCTAGGCTAGCGCAGGCAAGGCAGGCACCTTACCTCTAGCACCACTGCCCGGCCCCGTAATCTCCACTTTCAATTCACACTTAACATATTTTGATTTTCTGTTATTGACTCCTTGTAAGTATTAGTTGAGTTTGTGAATCATGTTTATTCTCCTGAAAATATCAGCTCCTAAGTTATTAACCTCCTGTGCTAGTTTCTTCATTTCCATATCAATGATTTGTGTCCCTAATTCATTCTCTTTTTTCTACTTTTTAAGGGGACTTATTTCTCAAAGTATAAATTTATAAATCAACTGTAAATTAAAGTCAATTCACACTCTAATATTTGGATAATGTATAGCATATGCTAGACAACCATAAAAATATGAAATGATTTCTGACAAATTACACAAAAGTCACAAACTATCAAAACCTACAAGGCACAATAAAAACAATACTAGAGAGAAAGTTCACATCAACACAAACTTGCATCAGGTAACAAACAATAAAGCTAAAATACATCTGAGAATTGTTGTTATGATTTCATCCTCAGGGAGTTTAGAAAATTCTGATGCAGTTGAGGCCTTTTGTGGATTTTTTTCTTATCCTTTGGTGTGACTGAAATTCTTCAGTTTTAGTTTTTCAAGAAGCCTCATAAGAGCTAGGAGTAGAGTTTTTAGTTCTACATGGTCATACTTCTTCCATCTTTGTTGTCTATGAACCCAAGTTATTGCTATATAAAACAAGAGCTGTACCTGCTGTATGATATAACCACCCACATTTTGTATAAAATTTTCTGTAGACTTTATGATATACCTAATTGTTTACAATGCATTTTTTATGGCCTCCAATATCTTCACCCACAATCTTAACAACCCATTAACCCATCCCTCTATCTCTTTCCTAAGATTTCTTCATAGATCTCAATATGAAACCTTTACTCCTGGCTATTTATTTTAGGTCACTCCTGGTGGGATTCAAAGAACTATAGGTATGCCAGAGATTAATGGTAGACTAACTCATGTAAACTAGTGCCTGATCCAATGTTCTATCTCTATAACAGTTACATTTCAGTGCTTGATTAATTTTGTCTGTTTGCTTGGGGGCCACACCTAGGAAAATTCAAGGGTTCTTTCTGGTCCTGAACTCAGGAATCATTTCTTGAAGTACTTGGGGAATCAGATGGGACTCCTGCTATTGAAGCTAAACCAGCTGGTTCAATTATATATTACATTTTTTGCTTTAGAACTTTTACATTCAGAACTTTCCCACCTTAGGCTGATAGATACCTGGTATCTACTATCAAGGATAGTGCTGAGTGCTGAAAGGGGAAATATATTTTGACTATAGTTGTAAATAGATACATATAAGAAATTTCTAGTAGATATTCACTTTCCAATCATTTTGTTGTTTATTTTTAATACTTTGGTGACTTTAATATTTTAATTTTAAAATAAATAATTCTTTAATTGAACCATTGTGAAATATAGAGTTAAAAAGTTATTCAAAATTGAGTTTCTGTCATACAATGTGCTATACCCTTCACTGATGCGTTCCCCCAATATCTTCAGTTTCTCTCCTTTCTTCCCTCTATCATTTCATTCTCTGCTTTTCTTGTGTTCGTTTTTCTTTTTTCATTCATTTTCTTTTCTTTTCATTCCTTCTGCTTTCTTCTTTGGCAGACAATAATCCTCACTCACATTTTCTCTCTCCTTTTTTCTCTCCCCCTTTCTCTTTCTGTCTGGAAGTCTCTTTCTTGAAATTTTATTTTTTAGATACTTTGTTTTCAATAGTTACTGAAGGTTATCATGCATATCACTTTAGCTTCTTTCATCACCCAGTTCTTGTACAGAGTGATCATTTTAAACTATAATTGTCATAGTTCTCTGCCCTAACTGCATTCCCCCTTTTAAATTTTTTATGTCATCCAATTGAGTGATAATTCTATGCCTATCCTTCTGGCTCTGACTCATTTTGATCAGCATAGCATTCTGCATATTTATTCATGTATAAACAAGGTTCATGATTTTTGTTTTGCTAGAGGAGCATAGTATTCCAATGATTATATGTTCCATAGTTTCTCTTCCATTCATCTGTGCATGACTCATTACCAGATTCTTTAAATTTTCCCTTTAAAATCATTGTTCTTTCATACTACTAAATTACATAAAATATATATATTGTCATATATCAAAGATATTTGGGGATGAAGATAACAACATACAAAGATAGTGGGTAACAGATGATATATAGTAGACAAAGTATTTTCTTTGCAAGGAGCCAATCAGATATTTATCCCTGACACTTCATGTGTCCCCTCAAATATTATAGTAATCCCTATGTGAAAAGCTAAGAGTAAGCGACTGGATAAGCCCCTCAAACAAAGCAAAACAATATAGAACAAAACCAAATAAAAAGGGGTGGTATGTCTCTATACTTTACCTATATTTCTTGTTGATAATCTTAATTATGATGCCATATTATTGAAGAAAGTATTTTGAAATGGAAATAAAAAGTACATTTTAGAGAAAAAAGTAACTCCTATCGAAACATATTGAATATGAATTACCTGTGTCATATATCTTTCAAGATTATATCTTAGGTATTGAAAATATATAAGGAACAGTTTTAAATGTGTGCTCATTTTCAAAGAGACATTAAGTGAACTTTTAGAAATTACAGAGACTACCAAGAGAGAATGTGCAATAAGGGAAGATGACACAGAGCTCAATTATTCTGGTAGTTAGGAATTTTTAATGAAATATATATATAATACTGAACCAATAACTGGATATTCAATGATGGCCAAATCATAATCATTATGCAAAAGAAAAGAAAAGAAAACTTATGTGAGGTAAGGGAAATAAAGTTAATTAGTTTTAAAGAACATAATAAAATCAGATTCTAAAAGTATTGCTTATGTAACAAAATAAGTTTCGTGCCAATATAAAAAATTATTTAGGAAAGATTTGAAAAACTTTTTCCTTAAAGAAACACTCAATATCATTCTTCTAAAAAAAAAGGATATTGTCATATTCTGATTGCATTGTTAAAAGATTAGGAGTTGTGATTATTTAGCTAGCAGTGACATAAGATCAACTTTAATTTGGTTGTTGAACATTCTAACTATAAGTGAAAATTTTCAAGCATAATAAGATAAAATTTAGTAGAGTCTTGTAGTAAATTAATGAATATAGATGTCAACTAAAATAAAAATGTATCATGTAGAGTCTCAATAAGTATATCTTAAAGAAAAACATATTTTATGTTATATGGTTATTATCTGTTTTATGAATAAATATTTTGCAATTAGTATTGTTATTTCACCAACTATTAATTGTATTTGTGTCAGCTTACTATTAGTTTATATCCAGTAGTCTTCTTATATATTGAATTGATTTTTTGGTTATAACCATGTGATTTATGAAGTTATTTATAATGCAATTGTTTCAGAAACAAGTAATCCACTACCAAACTAACTACCAGTTCGACCTTCCTTCCACCACAGTCTCCACTTTCCCACCCATCACTGCAACTTGTTCCCTTGCAGGTACAATCAAATTTACTTCATATGGCTTGTAACAAAACAAAGTCAAATGGAATTATTAAACTTAGATCAATAAGAGTCAACTTGTGATAGTTATATCTCTCAATGGTGTTACTAAATTTATTGTCTGAGTATCTACTGTGCTGGTTAATGTGAGCTGAACCTTCTGTACTACTGTTTAGGCTCATTGAACTTGGTGGTCTTTTACGTAATTTTTTGATTATATTTGTTATGATCCTGCTGTTTAACAGTACTATAAAATCTGGAGGTTGCCAGTGGTCACACAGTCCAGGATAAATGTCTGGAACAATTTTGTGGCTTACCAAATAGTGGACTCTGTCCACTCCATTATGAGAAAGTCTAAGTTTGTCAGTCTGAACCAGACTATCTGAGAAGATTTGGCAGAATTATGTTATTTAAAAGATTAGTTGTAGAGCTGGGGTATTTCTTTGCCATCAAGATAGCAAGTGATTCTCATGCAAAAGGTCATCGGTTCGAATCCTGGTGCCCCATATGGTCCCCCGTGCCTGCCAGGAGCAATTTCTGAGCATGGAGCCAGGAGTAACCCCTGAGCACTGCCGGGTGTGACCCCCCCAAAAAAAAAACCAAAAAAAAAAAAAGATAGCAAGTGATATTTTGCAGCAAATTTTAACAAATCTTTATTTATTTATTTTTGTTTTTGGGTCATACCAGGTGATGCTCGGGGTTACTCCAGGATATGCACTCAGAATTCACTCCTGGCTTTGGTAGACCATATGGGATGTCAGGGATTGAACCCAGGTCAGTCAGTTCTGGGTCAGTTGCATGCAAGGCAAATGCCCTACTGCTGAGCTATAGTTCTGGCCCCCAAATCTTGAATTTTACTTAAAACAAAACATTTGAGTTAAGTCATCTATGCCTTTTATATCAGTTCTATTAAAACATTGTTGTTATCAGAAGAGCAAGGACCTTGAGTAATAAAACAGAAGGTAGGGGGCTTTCCTTGCATGCAGGTGACCCAGGTACCACCCTTGTCACCATATATGCCCTCTCCAGTCTTTCAAAAGTCATCCCTAAATGTAGAAATAGGAGCAATTCTTGAACATCATCAGATCCCCTCCCCCCAAAAAAATCAAGTAGATGAATGAATATTATAGAGAAGTATGAAGAAATTAAGCTCTACTCAAACATGTATGATGCTTATGACCCAATCCTTTATCCCTGGAAAAAAGTACAGAATATTAGCTTCCAAAGAACACCATATAAATGTACATACATTCCACTTTGACTCTACTTACTTTAGTTATAGTAAAAGAAATTCAAACAGGGCTCCACTGGGCATCAATAGAAAGTTGATTTTCTCTTAGGCATTTGAGTAACTCATCTTTTATATGTGTCCCCTGACACATCTGATGATAACAAATATGTTAGATATTCCAGAAAAAAAATGTCTGGTCATGTTCTTTTAGAAATTCTCACTTCAAGAATAAATCTTAAGTCACTAATTTTGGGTTTTATAGTAATGCTATGTGAATAAGAATTATCTTTTTTTATTTTTAATTATGAGAAAGAAAATGCAGAGAAAGAGGACAAGATAAAGTTACAGTGGAAGGACAATCACCCATAACCATAGTTCTCAGAAGTCCCCTTGCTGATATCTTAACTTTGAACTTTCAAACAAAGAACATTAAGATAAATAAAACAGAATTCATGTACAATTACTTTGTCCCTCAAATCCCCAGATTGTAATACATTATAGTATTTCTTAGAGCACACAGGCAATCTAAAGTCATTAAACTTATGTAATTCCTTAAACATTCGAGGCATACTATTTTTTTACATTTCCATGTACATGCATATTAGTTTAAGTTAACCTCAAAGTGGGTTTTTTTTAAGGATCAAAGTAGAAACGGAGCACAGTAGAAACGGTGTTAGAGTGGCAATTGTTTTTTGCATAGGCCCACCAAAATATGAGGGGCATGAAAAGGAATAACCTTGACCTAAATACAAAGAGACCCTACCCCTGAAGCTTCCTGGCATAAGACCAACTCTAGGCTCCAGGCAAGCTAGATCATCCAATCCAACACATTGTCTGTAGTGTCAACACACTTTTATTTTTCACACAGTCTCTGTTGTTGGTATCATGTTTATGTATTAAAGATCATGGAATCTGCATATCCTACATTGAAGTCAGAATATGGAGTGTCCTCTCATTTCACTTCACAATTAAAGGGCAGAGAGCCCTGTCCTGTAAGCAGGTCTTTGTTGGTGTTAAGTCTTCTCAGTGTTAAGGGAAGTCTTTTTTCAGCAGGTCCATGTCTGAGCAGTGGTAGGGTCTTCTGTGGTAGGGGATTGCTTCCAGGTGAAGTTACAGACAAACTTGGATGTTTCGAGGATAGCTTCCCTGGTTCAGGGGTGAATGGAAAATGCCCATTCTTCTGAGGTCTCTGCCAGGTTGTTATATCAGTGTTCAGGGTGTATGGTCACTTTGCATTACTAGATTTGTGCGTTCCTATCTCTAGTAGATAGGATCTCCTTTGTATGTATAGTATTTTCCCATTTTAATGTGCCTATGCAAAAAAGGAACAATGCCATGTGGTGTTATTGGCACATATTGAGGCCATAAGAAAACATTCCACAATTCCCATGACATGGTTTAATCAAAAGCATTAAACTGGGGGACTCTTTTACCAAAACTCCTTATTGAACAGCTCATAAAGAGAAGATAAAAAGTGGTTAGAATTATCACTGTATAGGAGAATATTTAGTAAGACTTATAGCTGTCAGAGAAAAAACACATAAAATATTCAAAAGAAATACATGCCCATTTTATGTCTTTTGAAATAGTTGGGAGTTGTTACACACAATGCACGCCATGGTCTATGATTAGGATTGTGCAGTACTGAAGTTAAAAAGAGTAATGTATCCCACCCACGGGTTAGTGATGTTTGGGGTGGTGAGAGAGTTAAGGAGTAAAAATGAGCTTCGGGAAAGGGCAGAATACAAAACGGACATTCTGGATACACAAAACATAACATAAGGATAGGCATACTCTTAATACATGCAGTGCGGCGCTGGGGCGTAGACTGGTCAGAAATTGTCATTGACAAAATGTGCAAGGAGCAAATCTCAGCACACCCCAAGTTAGGATCCACAATTTCTGGCCACCTGGGCTGCTACCCCAGGAAGACCTGGAGGCCAGGGGCAGAAGAGGGGATAGCTGGGGGCCTATGAAGGTTCCCAGCACACCCAAGTTAGGGAGAAGGCTTGCCACAGGGAATCTCCCCAAACCCCATGCTGGCTAGAGTGAGTCTCCAGCTCAAAAAAGGATCGATAGTAAGAATTATCTTAATAAAAGAAATTATTTAGTTTGAAACTATTGTTAAATGTTATTTTTCTATTTTTTAATAATTTAACCACTAGAATTAAATAGAACTATTCACTATACTTAATATTATGACAGCAGCATGCTTTGGAAGAGAAGTCACTTGCAGCCGCAAAATTGTTTTGGGCTTCTCAAAATTCAATCTTTTCCAATTTTAGAATTCAAAATTAAACATACTCAAAGATTCTGTTGGCATTGCCAGGATTCATTTCTTAATTTGTAAGTCGGAAGTATTACCTTAGTTTTGCTGGGTTTGGTCTCAAAACAAAATAAACAAATTAAGATATAAAGTAAGAAAGCTAATAGCATCAAATATACATTTAATATATAAAGAAAATAGCTACTTCATTTAGGTCAAGCCTCATTTCTACTTTACCTTAAATAACTCTTTTACTTGTCATCCTGTTTTTTGACCTGGGTTTTATATAGGTTTTTTTGTTCATCCATTAGTTAGAAAATACTATGTTAAAACCTTAAATATAAGACATATTCTGTCACTCATGCATTAATGGTCAAATCTTGAAAATGTATTTTAAGACAAGACTATATATGATCTGGATGCTTCTAGCTAACTGTCATGCCAAACTCCTTTTCTGTCATCAACTTCACTAAATTATTTACAGGGTCTTTCATTTTATTCTTCCACCACACTGACCTCTTCATTGTATTGTGAACTGATTCACAATTTCAAAAGCTGCAATTTCTTCTGACTGAAATGTTAACCAGAAAATGTTCATTTATCCCTTTGTTTCTAGTTGAGCATTTTATATTTTAAATTATTTTATTCCTTTACTATTTACATTGTTTCTTTCTTTCTGACATTTTCTAACATTTTCTAACCCATTCTGGCTTTGCTTTTTTATGTATCTGTAATTTTTGCTTCATGTGAATTTGAGGAAGATATATTTGTGCATTTTGTAATATGGAATTTTCTCTAACTTTTAAATCTTTCTCAACAGGAAGACCAGTCAGTTAACATCCACCAAAAAAGCAAATACATAACTTACACCCTAAATATTTCTATTTATTATCTATATTATCTATATATAGTAATCTATATTACTTTAGATCTCTTTTAGAAATTTTACCTACAATATTAGCATAGTAACTTGCTAACTGTTTTTATATTCTATTTAATGTTTAATTTTAGGCTGTAGTTCTACCTATATTTAATTAGAGTTTGAACTTCAAGGTTTGTTATAAATCTTAATATTTTATTTTTGCTTAAAATCAATGATTATGAATAGAAATATAATTCCCTCAATTTTTTGTTAGCAAAACTGGAAAATATTTTTGATAGTACCATAAATACACTAAGATATTCAGGGAAAACCAAAAACTTTCACAAAGGAAAATTGAAATATATTATATTCTATTGAAATAAGGCTATAAAAATAAATATAATAAAATTATTGATATAAAATTAAATCAAGGGGGCCAGGCGGTGGTGCTGGAGGTAAGGTGCCTGCCTTGCCTGCGCTAGCCTTGGACGGACCACAGTTCGATCCCCCGGCTCCCATATGGTCCCCAAAGCCAGGAGCAACCTCTGAGCTCATAGCCAGGAGTAACCCCTGAGCGTCACTGGGTGTGGCCCAAAACCCCCCCAAAAAATTAAATCAAAAGATCTTTGCAACACATTACTAAAGAAAAATCAAGAATAGAATTCAATTTTCAAAAAAGCTACATAAATATCAATATAAAACTACAAAATGTTTATACATCTTAATGATGTTTCTTATTCATATGCCTTACTATAACTAAAATACTTAGGACTCCATGATTTAAGTTAAATTGTTTAATAGCATTATTTTCTTTACTTTGTTTCCAGCTATAATGACTGAACCCTTGTGTTGACACTCAACAAATTAAACTTTTTTAAGTAAAATAAGAAAACAAAGGAATTTACTTTACAACAGGATTAGATATTTTCTTCTATATATAGATCTAAAATAAAATAGGAAGAGGATAGATATTGCAAAAAATTGGGAAATCATACTTTGATTTATTACAAAACTCAAATTTTCTGAAAAAAGAGTCATATATTAAAGGAAATTATATATATATGTATATAAATGTATTTAATCTGTATAAAATGCCTAAGGCTCTTACAAGCTAGGCATTGGACACGTGATTTTTTCTATAACAAGAATTTTCATATTGTTTAAAGTGTAGAATTATTTAAAAAGAAGTAAGTCTGAAGGTTAAGAATCATCATTTAAGCTAATTCAATAAAAGATAAATACAAAGTTGATTTTATTGAAGTTGTGAATCATAATTTATAGAAAATACTTTAAATATGACTTGAAGCATTGGAGATGTGACTCAATAGTACAATACTTATCATGCATGCATGAAACTCTAGAATCAACTCTCAACACCAATAGTTAAATAGAACAAATCAAGCAAAAATGATTGTTAATATATATATATCTCGAGGAAAACCCGCCTTAGCTATGTTGATCAATAAAAACTAAAATTATATAAAAAGTCAAATCTGTATATTCTTATTAGTAACAGCATAGTAAAACTTAGCTAAACAACCAACTTGTTCTAAATAAATACATATACATTGTATCTCAATTTTTCAAATGTGTATAAATTATAAGGAAAAATGACATCATGGTGGGTTATTTACACACTTATGCTTAACCCACTTAAAATCCACAAATCACTGTGAAGATTATTCCCTTACTATAGATCAAGGAGCAAAGAAAACATTGAGTAATACCGAGAATTACCCAAAATTAAAATTTCTGATTATATGATATCTTAATTTGCTTCTTTATGTTACCTCATATTTTATGATTTATAAAAATTATTTGAAACCTATACTGTGTAAGTAATAATGAAACGTCATAGGAGGGATAGACAATTTGTTGTATACATCAATATTGTAATAAAGGGAGAATTATGGACAGTTACATTTATTTTAACAATTCTATTTTTGACTGATAAAAGTGTAGGGATATCACTAAAAACATATTATGGTAACAGAGAATATTATGTAATTTGAAAGTGAGAAATTAAATAGTAGTTAACAAAAAGCTATACAAAAACTGACACTGAAACCTGAGTTTGGCCTGATAGTTCATACAGAGTAAAATTTTTAGTGTATCATATATTGACAAAATGTAATTATTTACACAAATTTTCATAATATTGAGAAAAAATAGAATCCCAAAAGCAAATGAGTAATTTTTAGCTCTGCATGATACATTTTGAATATTAATGTGAAAGTACTTATTTCAAGTAAATGTAAGAATTTTCTTCATACCCAGAATAATTAACTATTGATTATATAATCAAAAATTAAAATGAGAAAAATATACTTTGTCTTTTTTTATACAGAGATGTCTGATAAGAATACTGTTAAACTGTGATTTGAAACTCATTTTCTTTGTGCTTCTAACAAGATTTGATCTTCTGGAATTAGCTCTTATTTATAGTCTGGATATGGATCTGTGATTTAGTTAGAAATAACAGCATAAGCTAGCATTTGTGACTTCAAAAGCCTTTTGGGAATACATTTTTCCAGAAGTAATTTTCTGAATAAATTTTATTAATTGAGGAATATTTATTTTTACTTCTCCTATTCCCTGTCAATTCCAATAACTGGCATAGAAAAGAAATATTTTTACATACTTCAATAAGTTGACTTTTCCTGTGTTGATTTGTTATGTAGCATTTACTAAGTTCTTTTTTGTTGTTTTGTTTTTTGTTTTGGGAGCACACCAGGCCATGCTCAGGGGTTACTCCTTGCTCTGTGCTTTGAAATTACTCCTGTCAGGCTTGAGAGATCATATGGGATACCTGGAATCTAACCAAGGTCTATCCCAGGTCAGCAGCATGCAAGGCAAATGCCTTACCATCAGGCTATCATTTGGGCCCCCTATATGTAGTATGTTCTATAAGAGTTTTTATAGTTGATAAAAGTTCACTGAAAATTCATTTACCAATGAGGACATCTTAGTATAGGTTGTGTTTTAAAAAAGAAAATATACACTTGCTTCTGAATTTAACCATTTATTAATATGATTAAATTTTCTATTTCATAATTTCTTTCTGCCAGATCTTACTAACAATAGCAATAATAAAGAAGGACATATGAAAATATAGTTTTTGTATTTTTTTTATATTTGTCCATTCTTTTATCATTAATATATTCCTAAATCTGGAATAATCAACTAAATATTTGATTCATTTGCAGCAAACTGAAGTCTTCAAATGGACTCAAATTGAATATAGAAATAGCAAATTTCATAGTTCTAGATAACCTAATTGGGGAGGGTCAAATTAAAATTCTTTAAAAATAATAGGATTGATATTAAGACCTTAGTTTTACAAAGTATAATGCGGAAGCCACATGTGTCACTTTCATGTGACTGATCTCTGTGTGATAGTGGGCACCATATATGGACTCCCCACTCTCTCTGGCACCAACAATGGTGGTCCCTGAGCACAGAACTAGTAATATTCAATGAGTAATAGAAGATGAGAATCAAATACTCCCTCTGCCGAAAAGGAAAACTGTGGATTAGCTTTCTGCAAAGAAACAGCAATTCATAGTAAAATCTTGGAATGTACAGAGTCAATAATGACTGATTATAAGACAACTAAAGTTTGATACAAGTTGGAGTTTGAAAAGTGATGAAGCCAGTGCCGACTGCTCATGTCACAGATGGCAGGTGCAATTGTTGGTGAATTATGAAATGTTTTTGAATTCATTGGAAATGAAAGTATTAATAAATGATTATAAATACATTTTGAATGACAGATATAATTTCTACAAGTACCCCAAATCCTGCTTTCTGGGTTGGCAATGTTCTGCAGTTTTAAATAAGTTTTTTTTACTAGATTGATAGCATATCTTTATTTATAAAATGCTGATCTATGACAGAAACTTCTAATCTTTAAATAATGAATTTTAGTGACCCGTGAATCCAATTTCAAAGGTGTTATAATATAGCAACACAGTGATATTACGATCCAGTTTAAAATATTCATTGTCATTTACCACTAAACTATTTGTAGGAATTAGTTTGATTATACAAGAGCATTTGTTGAGTGAGCCTAAGAATTTAATAATTGCTTGGATGACTAACTCCCGCTTGTATTATTTCAGAAAAGATCAAACTGAAGAAAGTACTAAAAGGTTTAAAATTTCTAAACTCAGTAGGTCACTGTCATTTTTATTTTATATTCTTTGTTTAATGGGCTTTGAGCATGAATTCGGCTACTTTAATGTTCCAAACTGATGTAGAATATTTCCAGAGCTTCCCATCTTTTGAAACATAAAGCATAACTCTCTCTAGGATTCAAGAGTTGCCACTTGTCACCTTTATATCCCTAATCAAAAAGGAAATGTAGAGAAGCCTAGCACTTCATCATGAAAATACTGAATTTCATTTCCCTTAAGGACAAATATTTTATCAATTGAATAAGACAAAGAGCTAGATTTTTCTTTTTAATATACATATGCATGCAATTTGTACTGCATTAGGAGTATCTTTCATATCCCTTCAGATCCTTATTGCTAACATGGTTACACATTTTCATTTCATGAATACAATGATAAATATACAGCCAATACCATCACCAATCTTGGTTCTGCATTATTCATTTTTTTTCTGTGTATGGAGACAAAGTTTTACATTACTTTCTACATTAAATTGAGTTATAATACATTCTTCTGCATTACCATATAGCATTAATTTTAGGCTTACTATGAAAAAGTAAGTGCCTCAAAGCCTCTTTAGAACCAGGAACTTTTGTCTACAATTGTTCTCAAGAATAAATTCTTGTTCTAAAATAGCATTGGCACGAAATAAGAACTAATTAGCTTTCACCTAAATCAGCAAAACTAATAATATATGTGATTATTTATCAAAGTTGCATATTTGACAAGAACTTGCTGATCTTAAATTAATAGTAATGGAGGTACTAATTGCTTGTTGAAATTAACATTGGCATTTATGTGTTGTAGGCTTAGGTTTCTAACATTCTGACTTGAATTTATAATATAATTAAATACTATATTTGCTAATAGGGGGTTACACATTCCTAATACAAGTTAGCTACTGTGATCGGAGCGGTGGCTCAAGAGATAAGGCATTTATTTGCCTTGAATGTTCTGATCTAGGGACAGACCAAAGTTAGATTCCCCCCATGTTTCATATGATCTCCCAAGTCAGGAGCGATTTCTGAGCACATAGCCAGGAGTAACTCCTGAGAGTCACTGGGTGTGGCCCCCAAAACAACCAAACAAATGAACAAATAAAGACAAATTAGATACTAAAATATGTATTTGCTCAATTATTGATCCATAAGCTCACTTCTGGGTGTCAATAACATCTTTCTATCTATGAGACAACATTCAGATACCACTTACCAAATTTTTGATCATTGTCCTTTCAGGTTTTTTCTTTCTATGATGTTCATTCAATACAGTAGTGTTTTTTAGCCCATGTCAAACAGACATATTTTTGTCAAAGTAGATATTCAGCCAGTTTTTTTTAACATTCCTAAGACTCAATCTAAAAATGTTTAAATATGGAGGATGGGTGCATTTTCTTTTTATATCATTTTATAAAAATCATATGTAAAACTTTCATATAAGCACATATGTTGTTAAGTCAAAACTAATACTATGCTGGGGCCCGGGAGATAGTATGGAGGTAAGGCGTTTGCCTTTCATGCAAAAGGTCATCGGTTCGAATCCCGGTGCCCCATATGGTCCCCCGTGCCTGCCAGGAGCAATTTCTGAGCATGGAGACAGGAGTAACTCCTGAGCACTGCCGGTTGTGACCCAAAAACCAAAAACAAAACAAACAAACAAAAAAAAACTAATACTATGCTATTAGTCAATTTATATAATATTTTTCCAAATATTCTGTATGTAATCCATTGAAATGACATAGTTTTAACATGTCTATGATTTATTCACAATATCAATTACATAACAGAATTAATTTTAAGGAACATCTACTTAACTTCTCATTTATACTATTTGATTTATATCATAAGCCTCTTGAATGCATATTGCAAAATAATTAGATTCTGTTAATTTGGAGATTTTGGGAGTTATCTAATTTGTCTGCCTGATTAGCCTATATTGTTTTGAGAAAATAATTTTTTTCTTTATTCTGTGTCCTAAACTGAAATCAGTTACTATTATATATTTGGGCAGTTTGTATTTGATTTAGTTTCAATAGGACATTAAAAATAGAGTTGTGTGACATCTGTAGGTCAATACTGTGTAAAATAATCAATTATTTGTCCAGATCACTGAAAGACTTTTCTTAAGCAACATTATAATGAAAGGAAACAATTGAGGTTTCTTATTATATTTAGATAAATGCAGCATACGATTCACGCTATGCTCAGTGTTGTTTTAAGTGTGACTAGACCCAACTGTTGCCAAAGAGATTTGTATCTTATAAGACATATTGAGGTCATCAGAATAAATTCCATAAAATCATCAGGGAGATGCAAATCAAAACAACAATAGAATACCAACTCACACTACAGAGACTCAGGCACATCACAAAAATAGCCAGTACTTGCTAAGATGTGGGGAGAAAGGGACTCTCTTAAATTCTTAGTAGGAATGCTAACTTATCCAGATTTTTGGAAAACAATATGAATATTCCTCAAAAAACATGATATTAAGCTGCCATATGATCCAGCAATATAACTTCAAGGAATATACTCTAGGAACACAAAAATATAATACAAAATGTCCTCTGCAGTTCTATGTTTTTCACAGAATTATTTATAATAGCCAGAATCAGGAAACTACCTAGGTATCCAATAACATGAATGACTAAGGAGGTGGGACAGAGAGGTAGCACTGCGTTGGTGCATTTTGTCTTGTAAGCAGCAGATCTAGGACTGACAGTGCTTTGAATCCCAGCATCCCATATGGTCAACAGAGCCTGCCAGGAGCGATTTCTGAGTGCTGAGCCAGGAACAAGCCCTGAGTGCTACCGTGTGTGACACAGAAACAAACAAACAAACAAAAAGAACAACAACAGAAAAAAAACATTATGGTACTTTCTACACAATGAAATACTATGCAACTGATAAAAAGATGAAATAATGAAATTTGCTTAGACATGGATGGACAACGAGAGCGTGTTCTTCTGAAAAAAATGATTCAGAGAAGAGGCATAGATATAAAGGGATAGACTCATTTATGTGATATAAAGAAAATATAACATATTGTGTTAATAATATCAGAGACAATTGAGAGGAGGCTCAGGAAAACTAGTTCATTTTAAGGAAGCTTGTCAAAAATAGTGGAACAGTGCAACTATGGTGGAGAAAGAACCACTATGACAACCACATTTGGAACTGATCATTTGGGACAATAAGTTGGTACTGGATGGAGAAAAAAATGACTTTTACTAACAACAGTGCAAATCACAATGTCTAAAAAAGGAAACTAAAGGGAGAGAGAGAGGAGAGAAAAAGAGATAGTGAAAGAGAAAAATAATTGAGAGAGAGAGAGATTCCAAGGACATTGATTGTGGGAAACATTCATGGACGAACTTGGACTTACGTTGTAAGACTGAAATTCAATTTCACCTTTGTAATCAGTGTTTGAATAAAAATATTAAAACAACACATTGAGGCTATAAAAAGCTATCTCCTTTAGTTTATTTGCTTTTAAAGACATGTTTGTTATAGATATAAAATATGAAATTATGCTTTACAGCAGTGTTTGTTGTTGTTGTTGTTTTAGTTTTCCACTCCAGGGGCATAGAATTTAGGATTTTTTTTAGAACTTGGATGCAGTAGACCGAGGTTCAATTCCCAGCACCTCTTATGTTTCTCCTGAACCTCCCCAGGATTGATCCTGAGTAGTGAGCTAGGGTTAAGTCCTGAGGACCACCGGGTGTAGCCTCCAAATAACAAACATTCTGAACTGCTTGTTGGCCAGATAACTGATACAGGGTGAACATTTAAGGAAAGATCTTACTTTTCCTTTTTTGGAAAGTGATTTGAAATAAATTTTGATCATATTGTATTTAGATAATTGTCTATCTTGTCAAATTTCTTTCAACCTTGTGTTCTGCTTCAGGAAATCCAAAAGAGTCAAGATGCACTGTTTGAGATTCTACACTATAGATAATCAATATTTTTCTCCAAGAGAAATTGGAATTCTTATTACATGTATACAACAAAAATATCAATAGTATGATACTTGGATAAAAATTTTATGATGTATGGGGCCGGAGAGATAGCATGGAGGTAAAATGTCTGCCTTGCATACAGAAGGATGATGGTTTGAATCCTGGCATCCCATCTGGTCCCCTGAGCCTGCCTTGAGTGATTTCTAAGCTTGGAGCCAGTAATAACTTCTGAGCGCTGCCAAGTGTGGATCCCCCAAAAATATTATGATGTAAATTTTTAAATTTTGAGAAACAATAATTTTGTCCATTTTGTAGGAATTAAAAACTCTATTCCAGTATATCTACCAAAATTAATTTAGACATAAATATGTTCATAATATATGAGCTGCTAGATACTTTTGCTTTTGCTAGAGTATTGCAATGTGACAGAAGCTAGCAGAAGATATAAAAGTGACAGTATTAGTTTTCAAATGACTAAGGAAGCAATGAGAAAACAGAGTTCAATTATTCTAAGGTGAATAATATATAAAATGTGAAGAAATTGATGAAAAATGTAGACAGCATGAAGTTACTTAAGGAAAAAGGATATTTTCAAGGGGCCAGAGAGATAGCACAGAGGTAAGGCATTTGCCTTTCATGCAGAAGGATGGTGGTTCAAATCCCGGCATCGCATATGTTCCCCTGTGCCTGCAGGGGTAATTTCTGAGCCTAGAGCCAGGAGTATCCCCTGAGCACTGCCTGGTGTGACCCCAAAACCAACCAACTTACCAAACAAACAAATAAACAAACAAACAAAAAGAATGTTTTCAACATCTGTAGCAGATGTAATCAAAGATAAATACTTATACAATATATAGTAAAATAAAATTGAACAAGATATATGTGGTGAAATGAGTGAAGATAATCCATAATTCTATGCCATTTCACAAAAGCACACCCCAAATATTTGCTAATTAGATCTTCAATAACACTAGCTACCAATAAGCAGAAATATCACAATAATCAATTAGAGAGAACATAATTAATGACAATTTAAATTAATATGTAAGAAAGCTTGAAAAATTAGTGATAAATTGAGACCATTCTGGTTTTATATCTATATCTTTTGTATTCATATGTCTCAATATTGCAATATATAAAATATAACATATATAAAATATATACTTAAGCCTAAATATGAACATATTAGACAACTGTTCATAATTCTGCCTTAACTTACTTGAGCAATAGATTATGGTAAATGGAATTATAATAATGTCATAATCATATTGACTAGGTACATTTTGCCATAAATGATTAACTCTTTCAGTGTTCTGAACCTAACGTTTGAAGAAAAATTCTAGTAGGGTCTACTTGAAGGAAATGTTTCCCTTACTTCACACCAGATGGCACTATGGAACTTTTCCATTCTCTTAAAAAAAGAAATACAAGAGATGAAGAAATTACAGTGTAAAAACTACTACTAATTAATTTTATTTCTTACCTCACCTTCCTAGGGTAGGTTGGCATTATTGTTTACTAAATGATTTTTGGATGTGAACAGCTAATGGGCAGTTTCCTAAGAATATCAGAAACCATTTCATTTCATTCATTTTACTTGAAAAAAGATCTGTCATCAGAATGATCACATTCTCACTTTGAGACTGTGTACAATTGGCCAGCAAGGTTTACACATTGATAGCACTTTTGTAATTGGGGGTGCTGTTTGACCCACACCCTGCAGCTTTCAGAGCTTCTCTGGGCTCTGCACTCAGGAATCATTCCTGGCATTGGATATGGGAAGGATCATATGTGATATAGGGGAATCATTTCCTTTAATTTCTTGCAAGTGCCTTATCCCTCTATTATATTTCCAGATTCTCACAGATTGTTTTAATGTCTACATTTCCAGTAACGCTCAGGGGTTACTCCTGGTTATGCGCTCAGAAGTTGCTCCTGGCTTGGAGGACCATATGGGAAACCGGGGATCGAACCGCGGTCTGTCCTAGGCTAGCGCAGGCAAGGCAGGCACCTTACCTCCAACGCCACCGCCCGGCCCACCTACATTCCTCATATCATTCATGTTTGTCTTATTTTGTTCTAACTAGACTTACTCATTTTCAGTTTATATCAATGATTTCCCTTATTCTTTCCACTGCCTAAAATGTAATATCATGGCTAATAATATTATTGTTTAAATTAAATTTATTTATCTTATGCATATTTAATAGAGATAAGGCCATGAAATATTTGCATGTTAATCAATTTTGAGAAAGCACGCCAAGTAATGGTATGTGATGACTGATTGTTGCTGCTGTTACATGGAGAAGAAACAAAGTGCAGGGAGATGCCACCAGGGAGAATATACTATTACTTCTCTACTTCCTGGTCTATCTTTGAAACACTCTGGAAAATCAGGACACACAAAGAATCACATGAACATCTACTTATGGACTTGAAGATGTGCAGTTATCTACTCAGAATACCAAGGCTAAAAATATATTGCGGAGAAGACATAGTGAGGCAAAAAAATTATTTAGAACTATAAAAGAGATGAAGACAGGAAACATATCACATACGTTTTTAGGAGAGTAAAGTAAGGGGGTGTTTGGAAAGGGAGAGAAAGACAGAGAAAGAAACAGAGAGAGATGGAACAGTCAATAAAATACAGTGTTAGGCTTGTGCACTTGCCATATATGATGACCTGGTTCAATCCAGATCTGACCACTGAGAAAAACAGTAGTAACCCTGAGCAACAAGTAAACCCTACATACTGCTGGGGGTTGACCAAAATAAATAAGTAAATAATAATATATAAATATTTTATATAACTAATAAACAAAAATAAATAAATACATATAAAAGACCTAATTAAATTACAGGGCCCTATGCTGGAATGCAAGCTACTTCCATCTTTCACAAAGGAGGATGGGGGAATTGAAATTCATAAAGTGAAACCAAACAGCTATGCACTTAGAATAAATTACAGGAAAACGCCTAGTTACCATGGTCTATATCTCTTTTTGTTTCCTAATCTTGTATTATATGATGATATGAAAGAGCTGGTGTTGATTTTTCTGAAATTTGCCAGATATTGTCAATGGGACATAACAACTTAAACTTCTTTAAGATTAAGCAAATTTAGTGTAAAAATACATTTTCTTCTGTTTTATTTTCTCTTTTATTTCCATTTTGTTTTTTCCAAAATAAAACCACACAGCTTTATAGGATTTCTATGTCATGTGTTTAAATATTAATATTTAATCAAAATTCTTATGTATACAAATCAAGTAACAGACATTTTCCATAATTCAATTTTCTTTCTTTCTCTACATCTACATATCTATTTATATGTATACAAACATATACATATAAACTACTAGCATTAGGATTTCAATAATATAAAAATAATTGGATTTTAACAAATATTTTAGCGAAATTTAAGGCTCAAATAACATTCTAATAAGGTATTTTGTTTAGTGACAGAAAACTTTAGTTAATTATTTGAGATCCTTGTTGGATAGCTCCTAAAAGTATAATTCTGGATGCCAGATATTAAAGTTTTTAACAATGGCTACTAAATCAGCTTTTTTTTTTTTTTTACAGAACATACAGGTTTATCTCTGCAGGCTACAAAACTGCCCCTGAAACTAGGATCTCAATATTTAGAACAATAATACAATTGTGTTTCTATTCTGAACATCTCCATTTTGTTTTTGTGTTTTGCTATTAAAATCACTTGCTCATGCTGTCTTCTACTTACTTTACATCTGTTCTATATTACCAGTTTCAAGTGCCTGAGAAGTAGACTGTCAATAGTCATTTTTGGTGGGTTGGGAGTTTTGGGCCACACTCAGTGACGCTCATGGGTTACACCTTCTAGGCGCTCAGAAATCGTTCCTGGCTGGGAACCATATGGTGGGACACCAGGTTTCGAACTGGCATGACAAACGCCTTTCCGTTCCCCGCCATCGCTCCAGCCCCATCAATGGTCATTTTTTATCTAGATTGGCATCTTCTCTATCTCATTTTTATATAACCTAAATGAAAATTCTTTACTGCTTCTCTTATTCTTCCTCTTTTCTTCCTTCTCCTTCTCTTCTTCTCCTCTATCTTCTCCTCTTTCTTTTCCTCTCCTCCTTCTCCTCCTTCTTTCTTCTCCTTCTTTCCTTCTCCTTACCCTACTTCTCCTCTTCCTCCTCCTCCTTCTTCTTTTCTTCTTCTTCTACGTCTTCTTGTTGTTCTTGTTCTTGTTCTTCTTCTTGTTCTTGTTGTTCTTGTTCTTGTTCTTGTTCTTCTTCTTGTTCTTCTTGTTCTTGTTCTTCTTCTTCTTCTTCTTCTTCTTCTTCTTCTTCTTCTTCTTCTTCTTCTTCTTCTTCTTCTTGTAATTCTTCTTCTACTGCTTTGTTTCCTCATCTCCATTTTCTCTCTGTGTTTTTTGTTTTGCAGCACCATCCAGAATACTCTGTCCATAGGGGCAGTTCATCTCTTGGCAGATCTCAGAAGGTGACCAAGACCAGGATGTCTGCCTGTTGTCTTCCCTACACTAGTCACTTTTTTCAATATATTTTTCTTGTCCTAGAACCTGTACATATATAGTCACAATATTTCTATCTATCTATCTATCTATCTATCTATCTATCTATCTATCTATCTATCTATCTATCTATCTATCTGAAACTTTTCCCCACCCTAAATTGTGTCTACTATCTGATTGATTACATCATATGAAAGCAGGAGTTAAAAAGATTGATCATACCAGATAGTTAATCAGACCCTAGCTACTCACTTTCACTGTTAACAACGTGTATAAAATAGTAGCACTTTTTTCCTAAGTGGAGTGAATTGCATAAAAAAATAGCCCATGCTACTGTTCAAAGTAAATCCGGTGATACAATGATCAAATCTATAATATATATTAATCAAGTGTTATACGATGGGATTAGGCCTACTTTCTCATCTAACAGAAATCTAAGCTGTCTATAAATATCATAACTTTTACTGTGTGCCTTAAATCTAAGTGCTATAAACATCTGTATACCATAAAGAGGCAAGATAAAATGGTTTTTTCTTTCATTTGACATACTATAAATAGAGTTCTATTATGAGAGCTTTTTAATATAAAGTATAAAAGGCATATGCTTATATGGATGTTTTGGTAAAATTGACTAAAGGTTACATGAGAAATAAGTTAATGGACTGGAGTTTATAGCTGTGTGTATGACTGTCAGATATTTCTGTAAATTACCTTTCTCTTCTGCTGGCTGGAATGCAAAAAATCCAATAAACTGTTAATAAAAATGGAAAGGTCATATGTAAATATCAAAGATCTTGAAAATGAACCAGAAAAGATGATAGTTCGCAGAAAAATATTTCATATTCTGCTTCATTGTATTCTAAATGTAATTTGGGTTGCAAAGTGTATATCCCAGAAAAAATGTGCAGAAAACTTTCTATTATAAGGAGATTAGTTTCCCATATGAAAAGAATAGTTTGAATACTAATTGGCTGTTGGTTTCTGCAACTTCAGAAGAATTGCAAACAATTAAACGCTTTTATATTTTCTCTGATTAAGCAAACTCCTAATAGGGCCTCATGGAATTATTACAGAAATACTGAGCGAGCACAATCTGTGTAGGATGTATATATGTGATGGAAAGTTCATTGCTTGGGGCCTAGGAGGCTCTTCTTTCTGTAGCCAAATACTTTACAATCCAGCACTCACTTGTAGGTCTTAAGCCTGCAAAGAAATAGGGGCTAAAAGAACTGGAGCAACAGAAACTACTCTTCTTTGCCCTACTCCATTTAACCAAGCACAGAATAGTTATTTTAAAGCCGATTTGAAAGTTGTAGCCTCATAAAGGGAACACATTAAACCTAGGGAGAGGCTCAGTTTGAACACACGCTGCTTTTGATGAAGCCATGCATGGTGCCTCTTGATCTTCTATGTGTGTATTTTAAGGGTTGTTCTAATATCTGAAAAGAATAGCTGGCAGCAGGACAAAGCATGGGCTTGATCCCCACCCAAATAGGTTCATGAACGATCAAGTATCTTTCTCTTTTTTCCCTTTTTATTTTAGTAATGTGTGCACTCTAAAATTGTTGCATATAATCAACATATGAATGAAGTTTCATATGATGTTAGTTAGAGCATTGATTGGTGAAAGTTTCTTTTGGCAGAGAAGATGATTAATCTGTATGATTTAGGCAGATACGAAATGCACCTAAATAACTAAAGTTATTCAACAGAAGGGTAAGTAAATGGATAATATATTTCACCAATTGCATCTTGTGATTAAGATAAAATTTTTCAAGTAAATTTCTTATGTTCAACATCAATGTAAATACATATGATCCTTTCATTAAGCAAAAGCATAGATATACATTTGAACAAAAGTGAGTGAAACCCAGAATATGTTTAAATGTATATCTAAGTGGAAGTTTAAATTTGGAGAAAAGTCACCTCTACGATTCATTATTTACCATATTTAAAGAACATTGATTTGAGGTCAGACATAAACTAAAAGTACTTCAATTTAAACCTTTTTGATTCCTTGTGATCACTTTTCAATTAGACAATGAAAAACAATTTATTAGATACTTAGCTTAATTGGTTTGCTTCTACTTTTTGACCTGTAGGACACCACTTATGTATGCTATGCACTAAACTTGTACAATTATGTACCTCTTTATATAGTACATTTCTCATGATTTTGTGAAAACTGTCTGGCTCAATCATTGTTAAGTCCTCTTTACTTTTGTTTTTTAGAAGAGTGGTACTTAAGGTTTTGCCTATAAAATCTTTAGAATTAAAAGAAAACTAACTTGTTATTAACAACAAGATATATGAATCAGTGAATGATGTTATTGGCTTAACAGCAGAGTCATATTTACAGAAGATCAAACTAGATATAATTAAAACATTAAGCAGGGCCAGAGAGATAACATGGAATTAAGGCATTTGCCTTGCATGCAGAAGGTAGGTGTTTCGAATCCCTGCATCCCATATGGTCCCCTGAGCCTGCCTGGAGTGATTTCTGAGCGTATAGCCAGGAGTAATCCCTGAGCACTGCTGGGTGTGAGCCAAAAACCAAAAACAAACAAATAAATAAATAAATAAAATTAAGCAAATGATTCAATATTAAGTAGCTATATATATATATATATATATATATATATATATATATATATATATATATATATATATATATATATATATATATATATATATATATATAGCAACTGCAAACACTAGATTGATACCTGGCATTCAATTTGGTTTCCAAAGTATTGCCAGTAGTAATTCCTAAATTCAGAGCTAGACTACTGTGTATGTTGAGTAGGATCTGCAAAATGTGTCTTTGCAATTAGTTTAATATACTTATATAGATTTTTTTTAATCCCTTTGGTTAATAGATTCTGTTTTGGTTACTGTAATTTTCTTTTCTTTCCTTTTTTTGGCATAAAGTTATTGATAGGGGAAAATTCTTTTGTCTAACGTCATGTCATTTCTTTTAATAAACTCAAATAAGCAATTCACTTGCTAATGTACCAAGATTTATACTTCACTCTATGATTCTAGACTTATAAGAAATTCTCAACTATTGTAGGTTTAAAGAAAAAATCAGAGTGATGTGAATCTTAACAATTTTTATATTGAGAATATAAATTTTCTCCTATTGAGTTTTCTAAGCATCAAAATTCCTTGCTGAATGCAGAATAATAAATAACATACTATTATATAAAAAGCATAATTTTCAAAAACATTTTTGTTAAAGCTTAACATTTTACAAATTCAAGACCTTGCAGTGAAAAGAAAGGACAGTCTACTACTCTATAAGCTATTAAAAAAAAAAAAAGCTTTAAAGCTTAACTAGTAATCTATGCAGACTTTCTACTTTCCACCTATTTTATAAATACTTCAATTGAACCAAACAGCGCTGTATAATTAGGGTATATTTCAGAAAATAGAGAAGTAATTAACTTTCACAAGAGCTCATATTTCCATCTGTAGAAGAAATGTTGGTGTAAAATCATAAATTTTATTTAAGTTTTCTCTTTCACTATTTAATGAATTTTCCAAGATCACATAGGTGGTGAATCAAAGAATTTAGACTTCTTAAGGATATTATGTTCATTATATAGCTCATTATTCTTCTCAACTGGATCATCCTGCTCCCTCAAGGAGCTATGTGGGCAATTATATATTTATAGATTTTGTCCCTTTTACCACTTGTGGACCAATAAGCCTTTCCTGAGGATCTGGGTTCAGGTGTCATAGCCGTCGAAGGAGAAGGGAAGATGTGGGAGGAGAAATTTTATAACCTTACTGTAACCTCATATTTCAGCTGCATCATTATCACAGAAAGCTTTTTTGTTCTCTTCTTTAGGCACATGGTTTCAGGCCTGCCAGGAATAACTTTGGGGACCTCACAATCCAGCTCTCTACCCTATCTCCTCATTTAGCTCTTTCTCTGTTTCTGTCTGTCTGTCTTGTCTGTCTGTCTCTTCTAATACAACTACAACTCCTACAAGTAAAACTCCCTGCCTCAGTTTCTACCAAAGGGATTCTTAAAGGAGACAGAAATACTCAGGCTCTGCAGATAGGCCTAGGCTATATGACTTAACATGCTCCATGTTTTTCCTGTATCCCATTACTAAGGCCTATTCCCAAGTTCCTGTTGTTTTGACATAAACCAAGGACTCATTCTTTGCTTGAGTTTAACAAAACGTGTGTGGGTCTCCAATACACATTATATGACTCACTGGAATCTCGGGTTCCTATATTGCCACAGGCTTGAGTTGCCAGGTTCATAGGTTACTTACCACAGTGGAAAATGGAAGGGGAAGAGGAACGAAGAGGAAGGAGATGGGGGATCACCAGTGGAGGGAAATAGTAACTTTTGTGAAGAGTGTGGTTTCTCAAACAATGAAGCAAAAAATGTTTCTGAAGGAATGCTAAAATTTGAATATTAATTATTTCTCTAAAGTTTAAAACATTGTGTTTTGTTAATGTTACAAATTAATGAAAAGAAAGTCAAGTAATGATCACCGCAAAGAGTGATGAGTCCAGTTAGAAAAATAACTACATTGACAGCTATCATAACAATGCTAATAAATGAGGGAAGTAGAAATCTGTCTCCAGTACAGGCGAGAATGGAAGGAGGGATATTTGGGACATTGGTGATGGAAATGTTGCACTGGTGAAGGGGGGTGTTCTTTACATGAGTGAAACCCAACAATCATATTTGCAATCAAGGTGTTTAAATATAGATATAAAAAAGAATTAAAAAATAAAGATAATTAGCTAATTACACTGTATAAAATATTTTTCACAAAAGCTGATTTGTAGAAGAAACCAATTATTCAGTTAGAATTATACAAAAATAATGTCTTTGAAAAATATTTTTTCTAGAGTCTTTTAATATTAGATTGTGGTTATAATTCTAGTACTAAATTTTCAGCTTTCCCCCTCAACTTTCTGTAAATAGACGTGACTGGACTTTTTGCTTGTTTTCATTTCTGTGTTTTCTTTTCTGACTACCACAGGCCGTACTCAAAAATTGCACCTCACTCTATGTTCAGGGATCACTATTGGTGGCATTGAGGGACATGTGTGATACAAGGCATGCGTTGCACCCATGAACTATCTCTCTAGCACAGCTAATGTTTCTTTTATGCAAAGAATTAATCTGAAGGTAAACAATATGAAATAATCTGCTAATAAAATAATGCTATAGGAATGGTAATTTTAAATACAGATATATTTATTAATTTAGGATATTTTTACCTGCATCATTGCTTTCTCCTACTTGCTAAATTTATTATAGAATTTCTAGTTTTCAAGTCCTTTGAAGTTGGAAGAATCATCAGCAATTTGTGAAAATACAAATGTTTTGTGTTTACAAAACAAATAATTCTGGACCCAGGATTCATTCTATCCTTCCGTAGATATCTGTGCAATTCAGGATAAAATACTTTCATCTCTATATTCAACATGATTTTTTATTTAAATAATTAAACTGTTGGGATTTATATTAAATCACTTAGGTCAACTGATACAAAGTTAATCCTGCCATTTATGGTAAGTTTTCTTTTTTTAAGAGTAACTGTGCCTGAAAAATTTAAACTTATTACTAACAATATCACAGTAGAGATAAATGCTATGAATTTAAATTTTTATTCTTTTTATTGTTTCTTCCTTTAAGAATTAGATAATAACATACTTGCTTTGAAAACCATAGCTAAGATAAAAATAAACCTGTTGCTTTAGGAACGCTATGAAGAAAAGATAAAATTGCAGTGACATGCTGAAATCAAACTGTATTTTACTCAGGGCTATGTCTTGTCTGAACTATATTTAATAGCACTCTTAAGGCAGAACAATTTTGACAAGACAAAAGGATGATTGGTGAAAATATAATATCTTAGTATATTTTGCTCCAATGATATTAGGATGATGACATATTTATTAGAAATATATATATACAGATGTATATATATTCTTTATAAATTTAGAAAATCTCAAGATCAGAAATCAATGGATATTAATTTTATCAATGAAATTCTTTGCTTTAATATATGGTCATGTTTATGATAATGAATTTATTATTTTGTCCATTAGTTTTTTTTTTTTTATACTAGCTCCTAAGGATCAGTGCTCTTTGGGCTCACTAAAAGCAAAAATTTGTGTCCATGGTGTTTACATATTGTAATCTATAACAATTTATTATGTGGAAATAGATAAATCCTGTTAATTCAATGGACAAGAAACATGCCATTACTAAGAATAATTGGGTGGTTTTATTTTTGTTTTATTTATTATTATTATTATTATTTGGTTTTGGGATCACATCTGGCAACGCTCAGGGGTTACTCCTTGCTCTATGCTCAGAAATCGCTCCTGGTAGGCTAGGGGACCATATGGGATGCTGGGATTTGAATTACTGTCCTTCTGCATGTAAGGCAAATGACCTACCTCCATTCCATCTCTCTGGCTTCTAAGAAAAATAGGTTTTATAATTATCAGAATGAAAATTTAATACTACAGTTTTTATATACAATTAATTAATTGGGATAAATATATGCTGAGCTAAAACGTTCTTGCATAAAAGGTCTTAGGAATTTTATATACCTATACATACTTATATGTAACTAGATAATTTGGAGAATTCAAACTAAAAATTGATTGTACATGCTTATGTATATGTGTGAGATTTGAGGTGAGTACAATGGAGTAAACGAAACTTGGCATGAATTAGCACTTAGAGCTCATAACGTTTAAATTTCATTAACATCACATTTTTCAGAAGTACACATAGATTAAACTTCTCAAGGTTATCATTAGTTTTCTTAGGGTAAAGGGAAGGGAGATTCTTGCATAAAAATGATCATAGAATATGATATTTCCCTCTGTTTTCTAATATATTACTATGGAAGGTACATATTATTTATGGTATGTGTGAATGCTCATTTCAATACATTTTTTTCTTTCATAGACAAGTAATATATATAATATATGTATTATGTATATATATATATTACTTGTCTATGAAAGACAAAAGTATATATATAGTGGCTGGGGGCCAGAGCAGTGGTGCAGCAGTAGGACGTTTGCCTTGCATATGTCTGACCTAGGACGGATCGTGGTTTGATCCCCTGGCATCACATATGGTCCCCCAAGCCAGGACCAAGTTCTGACTGCATATCCAGGAGTAACCCCTGAGTGTCACTTAGTATGGACCCCCCCAAAAAAGTAAATAAAAATATATATATATAGTATTGAATTTTGTAGCTTAATCATTACATTTTGTAGATTTAATCCTTAGTCTATAAAATTTTTTAAACATATAAGTATGGTAAGTAAAGAATGCCAAAACATCAACTTTGATATTTAGAGCTAATGAATGCTTTCACTTAATATTTTTAAAATAACATAATCATAATTAACTATTGTTTACCATTATACTCCTTCAGAATTATTTTGGAACAGTCTATTAAACGTATTTAAGTTATTAATTTTTTATGAAATATATATATTTTCAATTTAACCTTTTATTTATTATGAGAACATTGATGCTAATTGCATATTTAGAGGCAAAATTATTATTCTATTTTTATTTTATTTACCAACTATACACATAGTACAAGGCAAGCTAATAGCCATTGTTAACTGCTGTTATGATTGCCGTCAAAGATGAAATATAGTGGGTTCAGTGATATATAGTAAAGTGAGAATAGCATTTGATTTTCATACTGTAAATCATGGCTTAATTGCCTGTGTCATATATGGGCTCCCTAGGACCACCAGGAGGTAAGCCTAAACACTGATGGATGTGACCCCAAAACAAACTAAAAATACAATGAATCATTCAATTGACAATAATTGACTTGACTTATTATAATGAATCATTCAAATTAAATGAAAAATAAAAATAACAACAAATATTTCTATATTAGTCCAGTGTATTTATTCCACTTTTTGAATTACTTGTTATTCCACATAGGACATTTGAACACCTAAAATAAAGTATATCATTGGCTGCTGGCTCTGCAACAATAACTTTTTAAATGTTCATCAAGCACAGATTACATGAATCATTTGCCATCAAGTCATTTATAAGACCTTTCAAGTATATAAGTATATACTTCTACCTGAGGTTAAAAAAAACAAAACAAAACACAAATTTAAGCATACTCGGAAACTAGTATCTTGGAATATACAGAATTGTTCTGTTATAAAGGACTTGACGGATATTTAGCTAGTTTATTATTGAAGCTAAGGGGAAGAAAAAAGATCAGGGATCCAGGAAGACAGTACCAAGGTGAGAGAGCCATGCTTTTGTGAAACCTGGAACAGAAGGAACTCAATTTTGTTTACCTAAAATTAAGCTTCTACTTAAGACTAACATGGCTAAGTTTCCATTTAAGAGATAAATTTCTATCCCAAGAATAATGACATAGACTTCAAGGCCTTATAATCCACAATATACCACCCTAGACATCTAGTAATAAAAGAACAGGATGAAACACCCTAAAAACACTAAATAACTAATCAACTTAAAAGTCAAGACTTCCTGCTTCTAGCCCTATATAACCTGACTTGTGACCCCTGAGAGGGGTCTCCTCTCTGGGAGGTGATCTTGGTTATCCAGTATGTAGCTTATTGGTAGACAGAATAAAGCTTTGATTTGCTATGTTTTAATTGTGTGGTCTCATCCTTCAACTCCAGACCCCAATACTTTAGCTGTAGTCCACATCCAGCTACACATGGTTCCTTAAACAATGTCATGTGTGACTCTGATGAACCACTTCTCATTAATGGTATGGTCTCGGTGGCAAAAATTTCACTAGCCTTAAGCAAGGCTGCATAGTCTGCCTAGATATTAAACTAACTACTCTGACAGTCAGGTATACGAGTTACCTGATCATTGCTTCAGAGAGGTGGAAGAAGAGAAAGATAAAAGAAAGAAGAGAAGCAAAGAGGGAGTGGTAGGAATAGATGACAAGAATAAAAAATGATGAGAGAAAAAACAACAGTGCTGCTTGATTATTAAAATAATAATATACATTTGATCAGAATGAAAAATTTTAATGGACTTGCAGAAAAGATAATGAAAAATGGTAGTTATAAGTATATATAAATATATATTAAAATAGACAAAGGAATAATAACTATTCAGATCAAAACAAATGAGAAAAACCTAATATCTACACCTTTTAAAAATAGCTTTAGAAATATCAGTCATTAGATAAATTTTAATGAAGAATAAAATCATAAAGTGCATATTTAAAATAAAATATATGGATATGAATTTTTACAAGAAAGAAATTTAAGAGAATTTTATCACAGTACTGAACATAAACAGTGTAGTGTGGTAAAAAAGACTAGATGCATTTCTAGTTTTGTTACCAAAGTAAATAAAAACATGTATTATCATAATAGTTCATAGTAATGTATTAAATGTATAAGACAAAATTATGTGGAATTACTGAATAAATATTTGTTATTTTATGCTTCTGACAGAATACTAGAAACAATAATTTGGGAAACATTTTATAAGTCTGTTGTGACTGTTTTTTATTCTTGTCTTGTGTTTCTATAGTTCCTCAAATTCAATTCACTATTCTAGATTTGTCTTACTATTCTGTTCATGCCTCATTCTTTGAGGACAGAAATTGTATGTTGTGTCTTTGAATTTTTGTTACAAAGATGGGAGTTATAAAGTAGAAGACAATATAAATTTATTACTTGCTATCATCAATGTAGCTCAAATTCTTAGAGAAAAATCACTCAATTGTTATTCTGGGGCATATACTGAATCTTTATATATATTTGCTGTAAAATACAACATTTTGTGACATAAATGTTTTAATTCTGCAAAACATCTAACTACTTTTCTAAGAGAATTGAGTTGGAAATACAATTTTACCAAAGAGATTTCCTCTTGTGGAAAGATATAATCACCATAGAATTTCTTTATTCTTTTTTTCTCTATGCCTGAAAAAAGCAAAATGTTCAAAGAATCAAGAACCATTTAATATCACAACTAGAACACTCAACATGAGGTACTGGTTGCATGAATGATAAGAGACCAAATGATTCTCCTCATGAGAAAATGAGGAAGTGTCTGGAAGTTTCAAGAGAAACTATGTCCCCTAAGACACAAGTAATATATGAAAGACATTTTGAGAACTAGGAAGCTGTTGCTCTATTGAAGATACTATCTCTCAGCAAGCGCTAAGACAGTGCAAAGTCAAATTGTAGGAGAAAGAAGAGAGTAAAGAAAAACACTATGGCAGTGACTCGTATTCTTAGAAAAAAGAAGAAAATAATGTAGAAATAGCATTACTTCTTTTATAAAATTTATTTATTTTCATATTCTAAAATATAGAAATGTCCAGGATATATACATAAAATATTTTGTTCTTATAATTCTCAGAATAAAATTATGAAAGCTTATGTGAGGAAATAGATAATAATTGAAATATACCATTAGATATGGGAGTTCGAATGTAAATATCTTCATTACTCGCACTAAATAATAATGGATGATAAAAACATTTACGTATTTGGGGGGGGGGGTTTGGGCCACACCCGGAGACGCTCAGGAGTTACTCCTGGCTATTCGCTCAGAAGTTGCTCCTGGCAGGCATGGGGGACCATATGGGGAACCGGGGGATCCAACCGCAGTCCGTCCTAGGTTGGCGCAGCAAGGCAGGCACCTTACCTCCAGCGCCACCTCCCGGCCCCACGTATTTTTAACGAAGATGAAATTCACTGAATTTCTTAAATGCATTTGACTCATTTGAGGATGTTTTACCATTTACTTATAAATTTTTATCAGTACATAAACATCTATAATTAAGTCTTTATTTCCTCATTTGATCCACACATTATAAGTAAAAATCCATTTTTATCTGAATTAGAAATAATAGCATTTAGATGACTTTTGAAAGTATAGGAAGAAATTGATTGAGCAATATTTCATCTTAGAACAGGCTGTATGAATATTTAAGTTAAAATTACCCATTTGATTATGTTACAGAAATTTGTTAGACAATTTATGTAATAGCAGTCAAAATTAATGAATGTTTTTATTAGATTCCAATGCATGCAAAGTATTTTCATTTAAATCCTGTTTCTCCATTCAAAATAGAACTATTATTCAACGCATTTTTTATTTTTTTTGTTTGTTTGTGGGCCACACCTGTTTATGCTCAAGGGTTACTCCTAGCTATCCGCTCAGAAATCGTTCCTAGCTTGGAGGACATTATGGGATGCTGCGGAATTGTCGGGGGTCAGTTCTAAGCTAGTGCTTGCAAGGCAGATGCCTTATCCTAGCGCCATCACCCCGGCCCTTCAACACATTTTTCAAATAATTTTACTAGTAATGGCATAAGTCAAAATAACACCCATATATTTGACCAATATTTTGCTAATTGGGAATTTGTTTTGAATTATCCTTTATACCTAATAATACATAACTGTCTAAAAACAAAAATTTTAACTTCTAATGAAACTCAACACAAGTACTTATTTCTGATTAAAATTGCCCTCAGAAGGGGCCCGGGAGATAGCATGGAGTTAAGGCGTTTGCCTTTCATGCAAAAGGTCATTGGTTTGAATCCCGGTGCCCCATATGGTCCCCCGTGCCTGCCAGGAGCAATTTCTGAGCATGGAGCCAGGAGTAACCCCTGAGCACTGCCGGGTGTGACCCCCCAAAAAATAATAATAATAATAAAATTGCCCTCAGAATAACACATTGTAACTACTAAATTAAAATGTAGCTGGATTTTTAGCATACTACTGGGCTTAGCTAATCAATATGTTCCTTGTTTTCATTAATAAAGAAAAACAATACATGATATTTCTTCTCATTTCATCACTTACAGCAAATTATTTAAGGCAGTTATAAGAAAATGGAATTTTGGGGGCCGGGTGGTGGCGCTGGAGGTAAGGTGCCTGTGCTAACCTTGGACGGACCGCAGTTTGAACCCCCGGTTCCCCATATGGTCCCCCGTGCCTGCCAGGAGCGACTTCTGAGCGAATAGCCAGGAGTAACCCCTGAGCGTCACTGGGTGTGGCCCAAAAACCAAAAAAAAAAAAAAAAAAAAAAAAAAAAAA
>PVKC010004374.1:0-35864 GCA_004027635.1 Crocidura indochinensis | reverse complement strand
TACTCAGGCGCGGAGAAAAAAGGCAGCTTTCAAATGGAAGATATTTATTAAAAAAGGCATCTGCTATACTTCTTCCTAAGAAAACCAGGTGGGAAACATGTTTTTTAAACTGGACTTAGAAAGTGGAATGTGAAATTTTCCTTCCTTTTCTGCTTAAGTACTATTCAATACTTAATAAGTTAAAAAAATAACCATAAAAGAACCCCCTTTGCACCCTCTCCCTGAAAAGAAAAACAGAAACAAAAACAAAACCAACAATACTAAGTGCCCCATATAACTTTCCAGATTAGATCCTTGGAGTGCTTCAATAATTCGAATCAGTGTGTTACAGGGTCATTACAAGCATGTCTTGATTTTAAACAACAAAATAAGAACTAGTGCTGATCATTTTTCTGGCATATACAACTTTACTCAAAATTAATTAGTATTCATGATGGAAAGGTTAAACCTATGAACCTGTCTTGCATTAGTGCATGTCGTCATTGCAAAAGTGAATTTTAATTTTTAATCTTCAGTTTGATTTAAACATTGTTTTTAGTATGATTTCAACACCAGCTTTGCAGAAAGGACTCTGGAGAGATGTTCATAGCAGCATACACCTGCGGCTCTTATTTGGTTCTGAAGGCTCCAGGGAAGCCAATACAGTTTCATCAAATACATTCTTTAGGCCTTTTTGTGTAGTGCAGAATACTCCACATACTTGACAGCCTTTAGATCACAGGCCAGCTTTTTAGTAGTCTCTAGAGTAATAGACTTCTGTTTGTTCTTGGCATGTTTCTCAATAGTTGAGGGCTCATTTCTGAGATTAAGTTGGGGCCCAACAAGCAAGAAAGGAGTATCTGACAGTGGTGAGTTATCTCAGGCCTCCACTTTTCTTTTTACATTTTTTTCGGATTTGGTTTTTGGATCACACCCAGTGACCCTCAGGGGTTACTCCTAGCTATGCGCTCAGAAATCTCTCCTGGCATGGGGGACCATATGGGATGCCAGGGATTGAACCTTGCTTCGTCCTAGGTCGGCTGTGTGCAAAGCAAATGCCCTACCCCTGTGCTATCATTTCTGACCCCAAAAGTCACTCTGTTTTAAAGTCACTCTTATTTATTTGTTTGTTTTATTTTGTTTTTGGGCCTCACCAGGCAGGGCTCAGGGGTTTCTCCTGGCTCTACACTCAGAAATCGCTCCAGCAGGCTTGGGGGACCATATAAGATGCCGAGAATTGAACCTGGGTCCCTCCTGGGTAGGATGTGTGCAAGGCAAACACCCTGTCGCTGTGTTATTGCACCGGCTCAGGCCCCCACTTTTCTTTTACAATTTCAAATGAGGATGGAGAGACCACTGAAAGACAGACTAGAAGTATGTCTGCTTGCGCCAGGCTTGGCGCTAGAGGGTAAGGTGCTTGTCTTGCCTGCGCTAACCTAGGACGGACAGCGGTTCAATCCCCCGGTTCCCCATATGGTCCCCAGTGCCTGCCAGGAGCGACTTCTGAGAGAATAGCCAGGAGTAACCCCTGAACGTCACTGGGTGTGGCCCAAAAACAAAACAAAACAAAAAAAAAGTATGTCTGCTTATGGTTAACTCAGTAGTCATAATGTTATAATTCTCTTGCTCTCCAGTATCAATAAAGTCCAAGCTACATGGCTCCCCACCAACCATAACAGTGACTGTATAGTTGCCAATGTTGCAATGCTACCCTTGATAGGGTATACTCAGGTGGATATTTTTTATGTAGGATATAGGAAACATATTTTACCAATGGCTACATTGTCCGCAAAAGGACACTTAATTGTCTGCATTGCTGAAACAATTTTATAATCACTTCAAATTCAATGGTAACCTCAGCTTCTCCATAGGGGCATGGGCAGCACTGAGCAGGGTCTCTTCTTGATAAAGAATTTTTATTTAAATTTAACTTTTTAAATTTTCAAACAAATGGTAATTAAAAGGAAGAAAATGACTTAGCACAGCACTTGTTGAAGTTCAACATAGTTATTGGCTCTTGTCAACATTTAATAGTTTATAATTAAATGATTCTTTGTTGAGTTCCTATTATGTTCAATTTACCTGCACAAATGGAGATTGTGTAGGTATTGGCTGGATTGTAGAAGGCCTTTGTTGAGTAGTGATAGATATGGCTGGATGATGATTGCTAATAGTGGAGGAAACAAAGTGACATGAAGACAATTATTTAAAGCAAGTGTTCTCATTTAGAGGAGGAATAAATTATATCTGGCTAGCTAGAAATTAAAGATGGTTTATGTAGGAGTTGTCATTAGATATGGAAAATTTCTGTAGAAAGAAACTTTTATTGGACTTGGGTGAGGGCATTCCAGGTAATATTGCTTAGAAATTAGAAGTTTAATCACCTTTCAGATTTAATTTAGTAATATTTATTTTCACCCCAAACTTGGATAACTGAATGCAGCAAAATAGATTTTGGTAAGGTTTTAAAATAGCATATGATTCATGATGTCAATTAACTTGGATCAAAATTATAGTTGCCATATCTGTTTTCCCAGTTAGTTAATTAAAATAGTCCTCTGTAGTTTCCTGTTTCTTCTACATTTTATTTGAAAATTGTTTTTGGTAAAATTCCAAACCCAAGAATAACTCAGGTCACCTAATTGTCTTGCTTTCAGATGTGAGCATTGAAGTTTTTGTTTAACTCGTTATGTTATGTTCTTTGACCTAAAAAATGTAGGAAAATAGGCGTTTAAAAATGTGGCATTAGTTCACTTGAAATGAGTCAGTGAATTTCAAACAATTTATATTGAAGCTAAGAGGAAGATTATATATGATAGTTATTCATTAAAAATAATATAAGAAAGTTGGAAAAATAACATTCTTTTCATTTGTTAGCTTTTTGTAATGAATTATGCATTTTTATTGTTGAAATTTTAGAATGCACACCTTAAAATAGAAAATATTCACTCAGAAGAAGAAATTGCTTAACATTTTGCTATATTTCCATTTAGTCATTTGGTATTATATATATATATATATATATATATATCTTTGGTATTATATATATGTATATATATATATATATATATATATATATATTTTTTTTTTTTTTGGTTTTTGGGTCACACCCGGCAGTGCTCAGGGGTTACTCCTGGCTCCATGCTCAGAAATTGCTCCTGGCAGGCACGGGGGACCATATGGGGCACCAGGATTCGAACCGATGACCTTTTGCATGAAAGACAAACGCCTTACCTCCATGCTATCTCCCGGGCTCCGATATTATATTTTTAGAAATATTATTTTTCTTCAATTTTAACTGCTCTTAATATTTAAAAATTAGTTTTAATTAAAATATTTAAATATAACTGCCATAATAAAAAATTAGCCCTTTATTGGTGCATAATTTAGTTTTGTTGTTTTTTTATTGGTTAGTGCTTTGTTTTAGGGCCACACCCCACAGTGCTCAGGTGTTATCCCTGGCTCTATGCACTCAGGAATTACTCCTTTTTTGGGGGGTGCATCACATCCATAAGCACTCAGGGGTTATGCCTGGCTCTATGCTCAGAAATCGCTCCTGGCAGGGGACCATATGGGATGCCAGGATTCAAATCACTGTCCTCCTGCATGCAAGGCAAACTCCCTACTTCCATGCTAAAAATAATTACTTCCTCTCAATACTTATTTTGCCATCCTTCATATGAAGTTGAACCATTCATTTAGAATTCTTCACACATGGATGATGCTAAATTTTTAGTATTGTCTTTGTGAGCCTCTAAACCCCCTATACTAAATCTTGAGCAATTTACTCATAAACATATTTCCTACTCTCTTTGTGATTAGTTCATCCTTCAACCTGTTAGAAGATATTCTTCATAACTTTCAAGATTCAACAAATAAGAAACATACATAATTGTTTGAGTGTTCTCTTACTTTATGAATTGAAAATAACTCTTCCTTAGTCTTATGCTATATGTCCTAACTTAGGTTTAGTGAAGGCATTTTTATTGTCTTAGTACAATTATTTTAATTTTGATTAAATTTAATTCACATTTTTGTGTGGTTTGGGGTTCGTTATTGATATCTGTTTCACTCTGTAACATGCTGGCTTAGAAAATAAACTCTGTGGCCTTCTTATTACTATAGACATCTATTTATATATTATTCAAAGTAGAATACCTTGTGAACTACCTACATAGTAGAAAATATCTATTTTTTCTCTGAGGTAGTCTCAGACCCTTGAAGTTAAGGACTGCATACATAATTTCTCCAGTGCTTAGACTTACGTTTAGTACATAGTTGAAGTTCAGGAAATTCTGGGTGAGTAGGAAGGAGGGTGGATGCTAAAGACTTCAACTAAAGGGGTAGAATATAGAAAAATATAAAGGATAGGAAATCAAACATTCAGGGTGTATTGTTCTTTTTCTGGGGGGTGGGCTTGGTTCATAATTAATATTTTAAATTTTACATTTTTCCACAGCAGTATTTAATACTGAAATATGTAGAGCAATTGTCCTTGACTCCCTTTTCTATTTTTGAGCTACACCTTTGTGTTCAGGAGACTATGTAGTGCCAGAGATTGAACCCAAGATATCTATTTCTACAGCTTGTGCTGAATCCATGAACTGTCTCTGGCTCAAAATTCTTTTTGAAGGCCGGGGTGGTCTTTCCAATGTTACAAGGCATATTCAAAGTTATGTTTATTTGTACTAGAACCTTTTGCATTCCAGGCATGTGCTTCAGCCTTGTGAGCCATCACCCTACCCTTGAAGCAGCTCAATTACAGACACTAATCATGAAGGATACCAAGTAGATGTGTCTTGGTGCTGGGGTTCCCCTCTTCTTTTTCTAAAAAATATTGGACTAGAATGTATATTCCTATGACTAATAGTTGCAATCCTTAAGATTTTGAATTGGATGTTTCAGAAGTTTGTGATGAAGCATTGTTTCCTTATAGAATTTATCTTCAAATCTGTGGTAGCAAATTTTCAGGTACTTCATTCAAATATGTCCCAGTGGTGTTTTGTCTTTTCATCCTGACACTCCAGTTATACGTTCTTTTCCTGCTGGAGCAGCTACACTCCCCACAGTTTGATCTCTGAATATAATAGACTTTTTAAGACACAGTGGCAGCATAAGGTGTGAGTCTCCTCCAATACAGGCAATACCTTATCCCCTGTACCATTTCTCAATATTTGTATCTGACCCCCAGGTAGAAATATTTAAATTGAAATACTCCACCTAACCGTTAATATTTTTTTAAACTTTTGGTCACTGTCAGTTGGTGTTCTGAAAATACCCCAGTTCTGCAATAGGGATTTGTTCTTAGTGTTGTTTGGAAGACCAGTCAGTGCCATGTCTGGAACTCTAGCATGCAAGACATGAACCCCAACCTGCTGAGCTGTCTCTCTGGCCATCATTTAACATTTTATTTTTATTATTTTTTATTTTTTTAAATTTTGGGGTTTGGGGCCATACCCAGTGGTGTTCAGGGATTATTCCTGGCTCTGTTTTCAGATATCACTCCTGGCAGGCTTGGGGGACTATATGGGATACTGGGGATCAAACTTGGGTCAGTTTCAGTTTGGCTGTGTGCAAGGCAACACCCTCCAGATGTACTATCATTCTGGTCTCATTTAACATTTTAAAAACAGCAAAAGTGATTTAAATTATTCAGCATTGTGTCCAAGATGATAATTGTAAGTGTATGAATATTATACCTAGGAAGGAAATTAATTGGTGGTTGTTATGAGAAAATGAGAAAATGTATTTGTTCTACATCAATGTTTTTTTTTTTTTCCGCCTTGGGTTTTACTATGGTATGTGGAATTTTTTTTATGATGTTAGGTGATCAATGGTTATTTTTTTTTAGATAAGTAAGATAATTTTGAGTCAAAATTTACTAATAAGAGCTAGAGAGATAGCATAGCTCTTGCCTTTTGATCCCTGGCATTCTCCATGGTCCCCACACACTGTCAGTCATAATTCCTGAATGCATATTCAGGATGAAGCCCTGAATATTGGTGTAGTAGGTATTTCCATTCTGTTTTATTTGGGTACAGGTGTGTTTACTTTGAAATTTCATCAGATTGGGGCCAGAACAATAGTGTAGGGAGTAGGGCGTTTGCCTTTCATGTGGCTAACTAAGGTTTGGCCCTTGTCATCCCATATGGTCCCTCAGACCTGCCAAGAGTAATTTGAGTGAAGAGCCATGAGTAATTTCTGATCGCCACTGGGTGTGTCCCCCCCAAAAAAAAATGTAGCACGATGAAATTTTATTATATTATCTAATCATTCTGAGCATGTGTTTTATTTCTGTGGTATATAAATCACCAATTTTATTAAAGTGTTAAATCTGACTTTTTTTTTCTCTTTCAAGGAAATGATTATTGATAAAGTAAATGGACAGGCTGTTCCTAGATACTTGATATATGACATAATTAAATTCAACGTAAGTACTTTTTATAATTTATAAATCAATTTTCACTGAGAAAAAGTGTTACTGCCTTATAATAGGAAAGAAAAACTATCACATTGGAATCTTAATAATATTTATGTCTTCATTTCTTTTTCTTGTTGTCTGGTGTTTTCATGTTTCTTTGTCTTTAGATTCTTTTGCTTCATCTAGTGAATAAGCTACAGCTGGTTTATTGGGGGAATGTTGGGGTATATCATAACAGGTGGTGCTCAGGAATTCCTGACTCTATGCTCAGTTATTAGTACTGGTAGGACTCAGGGACCATATGGGGTGCAAAGGATTGACCTCATGTCAGCTGATGACAAGGCAGGTGCTCTACTCACTATTCTATCTCTAGGCCCAAGAATAGTACTGCTGATAAAATTAAAAAAAAAATTTTTTTTCAAAATGAAAACTCCCTTATTTTGGGTATTCTTACTTGATTTAAAAAAGTGAGACAATTTTATTAGTTTGTCACCTGAAAATAAACTCAAGTTTTGAGTGTTGAAAGAGTAATAAATATGTTATTCATGAGTACAAGCATGAATTCGTAACCTGACAACTTTTTATTTGACAATAACTTTCTTGTGCTCTAAAAAAGAGTGAAAAATTTCACTGTATATCAAAGTGTAGACATTTGAGAAACACCCACATAGGATTTGTTGTAGTATAATGGTTTTGCCATTTTTTCATTCCAGTTTCTTTTTAATAAAAATAAGTCAAGGATACTAGGGTATATGCTTTGCATGCAGGAATCTTGTTTTGACACCACATATCTTGAGTACTGCCATGAATTATCCTTTGGTTACAATCTGGATAATCCTTGAGTACTTCTAGAGTGCTCTGCAAAAAAAATCAAAGCAAGCTAGCAACCAAAAAAAAATAATAACTGGTCTAAAGAGAGAAAGTAAGGGGTTAGATTACATGCCTTGTATATGCTTGACACTTCACTTCCCACCACCACCCCCTCTGGATCCTCTAACATTGTAACCTAGGCACCTGAGCATTGCTGGGGTTTGGCTTTGGAGGTCCTCCAAAACTGCCAGGTGGGTCTGGCCACTGGTAACTCAGGCCTGAGTGACATCACATCCTATATTCTTAGCTTTAAGGATGTCCTTGTTGGCCAAGAATTGCTGGAAGTAAAGTAAATTGAAATAAATCACTGAAAGAAATGAACTTCTGAAACAAACCATTAGAGATCCCATGGAAGTGTATATTTCAACATATGAATATATGTGTATATAGCAATTTTATATATTAGTACATATGTAAATTATTTTTCTCTTTTTGAAGCTAAGAATTTTGGTACTGTGCTGCAGTAATTCATTCAATATTAAGTTCATATTTTTGGTGGAGATTTATATGTATTAGTAAGTGTAGGTTAAGCTTATTCACTTCGGACATTAAATTTATAATTTACAAAATTTAGCCTTTAATGGTTATATTTGTAAATGTACAAAAGTTAGCTTTTAATGACACGTGACCAATTTTTGCTGGTATAAACTAGTTTGTTGTTTTTGTTGTTGTTTTTATGGAGTACAACAAGGCAATCATAGAAGCCCCTCACTGTACTCAATTACCAAACTCAAAGACTCCCTCCCTGGTTTATATTTATTTTTTAAATTTTTTTTTTTTTTTTGGTTTTTGGTTTTTGGGTCACACCCGGCAGTGCTCAGGGGTTACTCCTGGCTCCATGCTCAGAAATTGCTCCTGGCAGGCACGGGGGACCATATGGGGCACCGGGATTCGAACTGATGACCTTTTGCATGAAAGGCAAACGCCTTACCTCCATACTATCTCCCAGGCCCCTATTTTTTAAATTTTTTATATAAAAAAAAACCCTTACCAGTGCAACATTTCCCATCACAGTGTCCCAAGTGTTCCTCCTCCCCACCCCACACCAGCCTGTACTCTAGATAGGCTTTCTGCTTCCCTCATTCAATCACATTTTGTTATGATGGTTCTCAGTGTAATTATTTCTCTAACTGTGCCCATCACTCTTTGTGGTGAGCTTCTTGTCGTGAGCTGGAACTTCCAGTTCTCTCTTTTGTCTCTGAGAATCATTGCACAAGTGTCTTTTATTTTTCTCAAAACCCATAGATGAGTGAGACCATTCTGTGTCTATCTCTCTCCCTCTGACTTATTTCACTCAGCATTATAGATTCCATATACATCCATGTATAGGAAAATTTCATGACTTCATCTCTTCTGATGATGCATAATATTCCATTGTATATATATGTTCCACAATTTCTTTAGTCATTTATCTATTGAGGGGCATCTAGGCTGTTTCCAGAGTCTGGCTATTGTAAACAGCGCTGCAATGAATATAGATGTGAGGAGAGGATTTTTGTATTGTATTTTTTATTCCTAGGGTATATCCTTAGGACTGGTATAGCTGGATCCTATGGGAGCTCAACTTCCAGCTTTTGGAGGAATCTCCATATCACTTTCCATAAAGGTTAGACTAGACAGCATTCCCACCAGCAGTGAATAAGAGTTCCTTTCTCTCCACATCCTTGCCAGCACTGCTTGTTCTCATTCTTTGTGATGTGTACCAATCTCTGTGGCATGAGATGCTACCTCATATTTGTTTTGATTTACATCTCCCTGATGATAAATGAAAAAATGCTTCACATCCTTAATCATCAGGGTCGTTGGCATATGTTAGTTCAATGAAGTCCCCTACTTATTGAACATCTACACCACTATAATTGTATAATTCATTTTGTACTAGTTTTTATTCTTGGGATGTGATTCTATTATTTTCCATTTATTTATTTATTTATTTATTTTGGTTTTTTTTTTGGGGGGTCATATTGGCAACATTCACGGGTTATACCTGGCTCTACACTCAGAAATCACCCCTAGCAGGTTCAGGAGACCATCTGGGATGTTGGGATTCAAACCACCGTTCTTCTGCATACAAGCCAAATGCACTATCTCCATGCTATTGCTCCAGACCCGATTTTTTTCCATTTTTAAAACAGAAGGTGGAGTTACCTTTGGAAGTATTTGAAAGATCCATCAGGGCTATACTTAATGTAGTGTGAATACTTGGCTTGCAGTGCTAACGATAGTCACTCTCATACTTTAGGAATGTCCTCTACCACTTCAGCTGTCTCCCTAGTACTAGGGAGGTAGTATCTGTATCATGGAGATTCTGATATAATGGTTAGCTTCAGTTTAAATTTTAATTTTTTAACATTAAAAATTGTTGAAGTCTCAGGCCTGAAAGAGAATACAATGGGTAAGGCCATTGTCTTGCATGCTGCTGGCTTGGGTTCGATTCCTGGAACCCCATATGGTCCCCTGAGCAGTATCAAGAATGATTCTTAAACAGAGCTGGGAATAAACTCAGAGCACACCCACGTATGGCCCCTCCAAAAAAAAAAGTGTTAAATCTTCTTAAAAATAGTTGTACCACCATACCACAGTTAATATCAGACTTATAACTTTTCATCAATTTGATGTATTAAGTGAGATCTCATTTTATTTACTTTTTCTTAATTATTGATTTATTGATTATTACTAATAATATAATTTTATGTAATTAATATTATTTTGTTTGGACTGCTGTTTGCTTTAACTGCATAGTTAGTGGTTAATCCTTTCTTGGTTACATATAGGGACATTGACTTTACCAAGTCATTTTCTAGTGAAATGCAGTTTTCTAAAAAAATCATTCATTAGACCATACGGTTTATGCTTTTTGTCTTTATCAGGAAATCCATCCCATTTTTTTTCTTTTTTACTAAGTTATGTCTTTAAGTCTTCATTACCTTAGTAAAAATTTACTAAGTTCCTGTTATAAATTTTATTAGCTTTAAAGTTATATTCTTTCCATTTCTGATACTAAGGTGCATGCAAGTTGAATATATTTAGTTGTTTTTTTTTTGTTTTTTGTTTTTGTTTTTTTTTTGGGTCACACCCAGCAGTGCTCAGGGGTTACTCCTGGCTCCATGCTCAGAAATTGCTCCTGGCAGGCACGGGGGACCATATGGGGCACCGGGATTCGAACCAATGACCTTTTGCATGAAAGGCAAACGCCTTACCTCCATGCTATCTCCCGGGCCTTCGATAACCTTGGACAGACCGAGGTTCGATCCCCTGTGCCTGCCAGGAGCAACTTCTGAGCGTATAGCCAGGAGTAATCCCTGAGCGTCACCGGGTGTGGCCCCCCAAAAAAATGAAAAACAAACAAAAAAAACCACCAAAAAATTATATTTAGTTTTTAAATTTACCAGTGGACTTTTAAAATGATTAGTCACTTAGTTTATTTTGAATCATCAAACCAAAGTTGATTGGTAAACAAAAAACAAAACAGAAAAGGGCCAGAGCTATCACATAGCAAGTAGGACCTTTGCTGCATATGACCAACCCTCGTTTAATTCCCAACATCCCATATCACAACCCGAGTCTGCCAGGAGTGATTTCTAAGCTTGGAGTAACTCTTGAACTTCACTGAGTGTGGCCTCAAAACAAAAACAAAACAAAGTTTATTAGTAAGTTAAAAAATGATAAAGAACCCAATCGATTATAGTGGTAGGGTGCTTGTTTTGCATGTTTCTGAACTGGATTTAATCCTGAATATCCTTGAGCATCCAAGGAGTAATTGCTGAATACAGAGCCAAAAGAGTAACTCCTGAGCAGCACTGCTATGGCCCACAAAACAAAACAAAAGAACAAATAAACAACATGTAAATATTTTAGTCTCGTAATTTGTTGTGTTCTCCAGTAAGATAAGTTATCATCTTTCATATGTCATCAATTTTATATTATTCTAATATTTAGGTGAACAGGTATAATTTCTTGACCTTAAGGAATCTTTCTTTTTTGGTCACACCCAGCAGAGCTCGGGTTACTTTTCGCTCTCAGCTCCAGGATCATGACTGGTGTGCTGCAGGGAACATAAGGGATGCTGGGGATCAAACCCAGGAAACCACATACAAGACAAATGTCTACTCTGTCGTTCTGGCCCAGAATTTTTATTATACTACACTGGCTCTGAAGAGGTCAGTGAACTAAACTAATTTTTTAAAATAAATACAGTGATTTTAAAAAATATAACTTCTTTTTTTTGTTCGTTTTGTTTTTGGGCCACACCTGGTAACACTCAGGGGTTACTCCTGGGTATGTGCTCAAAAATCGCTCCTGGCTGAGAGGACCACATGGGATGCCGGGGATTGAACCTGAAGTCTGCCCTGGGTCAACCATGTGAAAGGCAAACACTCTACCTCTGTGCTATCACTCGGTCCCCAAAAATAACTTCTTAACTTGAATCACCATGAGAGACACAGTTAAAAGTTGTTCATGATTTAGTTTCTGTCATAAAATGTGTAACACCCTTCACCAGTGTAGATTTCCTGCCACCAAGACTTCCAGTTTCCCTCCCATCTCCTCTTGCCCTCTTCCCCTTTGCCTACCTTGCCTGCCTCTTTGGCAAGCATTTTTAAAAGACCACTTTTCATATAACTTCAGTGGAATTTGATAAAACAGGAGAAATTCTATTAAATTTATTTTATTTAGTCTTTTTTACTATTTGTTTGCATATATTATTATTAAATGAATATTCATGTTATTTATTTTAGGATATTTATTTAGATATTGTAAAAACTGAGGAAACATTTTGCAGAAATTGTCACAGGTTTTATGGATTTGAATATAAATATAACTACATAACTATATTAGTTATGGCATATAAAAGAATGAGAAATGGAAATATTTGAAGTACTAAAAAAGTACTAAATTATTAGCTTGAGGAGGGATTTGGACCACACATGCTTTGCTTATGGATCAATACTATTAATACTCTGGGTAGGGATCAAACCTGGGTCAGCTGTGTGCAAGGCAAGTGCCTCTGAAAGGTAGTGTTCTACCCTGAGTTTTGAGTCATCAGTTGTAGAATTAGACATTGAGAAAGTGATAGATAAATTTTGATGGGTTGAGTTTAATAGTCCAGAGCATTAAAAGGTTGGTTGTTGGTTGTGGGCCTGGGAGATAGCATGGAGGAAAGGCGTTTGCCTTTCATGCAGAAGGTCATCCGTTCGAATCCCGGTGCCCCATATGGTCCTCCGTGCCTGCCAGGAGCAATTTCTGAGCATGGAGCCAGGAGTAACCCCTGAGCACTGCCGGGTGTGACCCAAAAAAAAAAAAAAAAAAAAAAAGGTTGGTTGTTAGCATAGTTGATGTGTGTTGAGAACATAGGTGGCAATAAAAATGAATTAATGCCAGGGTTTGAACTAGGGGTTCAGGTTTATTGAGTTAGGAGTTTTAGCTTAGGTTTTTTTTTTTTTTTCTTTTCCCTTTTCCCCCTTTAGTTTGGTGTTGGTGAGCTAACCAGCAAAGTATGTGCTCCATAGCTGAGTCATATATGTTTCTTTTAGCTCTTAGGGCACTGCTGAAGGGTTTCATTTGTGATAATGGTATGGTTACACTTAAGTTTTTGGAATATAGCTCCAGTTTTGTTATGTGTAATATTTTAAAGTGAAAAAACAAAGAGCAGAGAAAACAAATTATTAGTCAATAGTTAGCAAGTGCTTCCTGCTGCCTCTTCTCAATAGCTGTCTTCCAGGACTTTTCTTTCCCAGGCAGGTAGCGTGGATTTGAAAGTGAAATTTGTGTTTAGTTTCAGGTGAAAGCATAAACTACATCTGGGGTAAATTTAGGTTGCTAGTATATATTTTAACAGTTGTTATTATTTTATTCTCTTTGTTCAAAAAAGATGCCTTGGGCTAGAGCCCAATGAACTGAGAGTATATAGTCTTATACTACATAGCCTCCTAGAGCACTCCACCTGTGTTCCTAATAAAGTAAAGCAAAGCAAAACAAAATAAAACATGTTTTTGCTTGTTCCAATTTAACATGTAGGTGTTTAAATGAACCTAATAGGTGGAATAATTAGGTAAAAATATGATTTTTTTTCTGTAAGCCTAGTGGATGACATAGGTAGTCTTTCCTGACAGACTTGGGGGACCCGATGAGAAACCAGGGATTGAATCCTAATCAGCAGCATGTGAGGCAAATGCTCTCCTTGGCTCTGCTACCACTCAAGCTCCCATGACATACGTGATATAGGAAATATGCAAATGGCTATTTACTAGTATTCCATCATTGAATACCTTTACAAGTAGTTATGTAGAGGAATCATTCTATCTCCTATTCTTATCTCCTGTTCATTTTTTGTTGTTTGTTTTAGGGCCACACCCAGTGACACTCAGGGGTTACTCCTGGCTATGCACTCAGAAATTGCTCCTGGCTTGGGGGACCATATGGGATGCCAGGGGGTCGAACTGTGGTTCATCCTAGGCTAGTGCGTGCAAGTCAGATGCATTATTGCTTGTGCCACTGTTCCGGCCCCAATTGGTTTTGTTGTCTATTCTTTGCTTAGTAGTACAGTTGTTTTATTTTGAAAGTTCAGAAAATGTCATTCTCAATTCATTTCTATGCAAGTACTGTCATACTGTGTCAACATTAGATTGGGTTAATATTGGCTTGAATTGTATGGATTAGAAGATGGAAGAATAGGGGGCCGGGCGGTGGCACTGGAGATAAGGTGCCTGCGCTAACCTAGGACGGACCCCGGTTTCCCATATTATCCCCCGTGCCTGCCAGGAGCGACTTCTGAGCGAATAGCCAGGAGTAACCCCTGAGCGTCACCGGGTGTGGCCAAAAAACCAAAAAAAAAAAAAAAAAAAAAAGATGGAAGAATAAACAAAAAGATAGAGTAAATGCATAAAAGAGCATTTGCCTGCAAAATAAAGTGCTTAATGAACCATAGAGTTGAAAATCTATACTTTTTTGATGTTTGCTTTCAAACAGATAGTGTTATAGCTACGTTTATTTGTCCCATGGATATTTATTTGGGGCCCGAGCAATAGCAGAGTGGTAGGGTGTTTGCCTTGGATGCTGCTGACCCAGGATGGACCTCAGTTTCATCCTCAATCCCAGTGTCCTATATGTTCCCCAAGCCAGGAGTGATCCTGAGCTCATAGCCAGGAGTAACTCCTGAGCATTACTTGCTAAAATTTTTCTGAATTTTGAGTATTTTTATTTTATAAAGATGTTACTAATTGATATGGTTAATGAGTATATACATTAATTCAGTGTAAAAACTTTGCACCAACTTTCACAGACTATACCTATGGTATTTTACTACTGTATTGTTTTGTGTTATGTATAATTAAGAAGAACTGCATGGTTTTGTATTTAGGTATTTAATCATTGTCAAATCAGTTATCAGGACTGTCATGTATGCTTGTTGAGGCTGTGCATTGGGCAGCTCTAAGGAATATTGTTCTCATGTATTATATGTGTGGCACAGACTTGAGGATTCTTTTGATACAATGATTTTTAGGGTTAAATTAAAAAATTGCTTTATTTAATTTAGGCACAGCCAGTTGGAGATTGTGATTTTAATATTCGTCTGCAATGTATAGAACGAGAAATAATAAATCCTCGGCATGAAAAAATGAAGAGTGGACTCATTGACAAAACACAGGAACCATTTAGTGTCAGAAATAAACCATTTTTTGATATTTATACTTCAAGAAAGGTAAAATTTTCTAATTAATATTTGCAGTATATCGTAATTAAGTTATGAGAGGAACATAAACGATACTTTACTCCCCAATTGTATTTATTTTCTTTAGAAATTATTTCAGTATTGTTCTATATAAGTATGTACCTAGATTTTCAGTATAATTCTCTTTTAATATAATTCTCTGTGAAGGTACTTAAATATATAGGTTGATTTCTTGTTATATTTTTTGATCCATGGTTATTAAGTTCATATCATTTTTTTCTAGAAAAATTATAAGCAGTAGGGTTATAGAGAATATAATAGCAGTAGTGATGTTTCTGAGTGCTTCTCTTCTTTTTTTTTTGTTTTTGTTGTTGTTTTCTGGGCTACACCATTTGGTACTCAAGACTTTCTCCTTACTCTGCACTCAGGGATCAGTTCTGATGGGACAAGTGGGAATCAGATAATGGTTTTAGAATATGAATTATGATTGGCTGCAAGCAAGGCAATCACTCTTGTCCTGTTTCCAAGATAAGTTTGGCTTTTACATGGGTTCAATTTTAGTGGAAATCTGTTAGTGCTTTGTGCTCCTATAGAAATGCTTCATGAATTATGAATTCAGTGTAAAAATTCGACTGATGACAACCTATTTGAATTTATATTTGTTTTTAAAAAAAACTAACTCATCAGACTATATCATAATTCAACGTTAAGAATTTAAGAAAATATTCTTCTTGTCAAAGTCCATATCACTTACAATTATTTGCAGTTGGTTGATTATTAGAATTGTTACTTAAGGATCTGAAGCAGTCATGATGAAGCGTTTTTATCTGAAACATGATAGTATATTACTTTATTAGTTTTAAATTTTTTCATGACCTAATTGAGCCTTTTAAAAATCAGAGAATTTCTCCCCCACCCAGCAATTTCAATATTTGGAATTTTAGATATATATTTCTTCTTTCCCTCTTTCCAGTTTATATTGTGATTCCTTGTTCTTAAGTATACAAAAGAAAAGCACATTTTACAGCAGAGGTGATCTAATGTTGAGACCATAGAAACACCAGTTATAATAAAGTATCTCCAGTTGACAGATTATTGTGGTAGAGATCTTATTATTATTTTTTATCTAGATCATTACTATTATTTATTTATTTATTTAGATTGCAACTTCCTATTTTCTTTTTTGTTGTGAATATTGTCATGGAAATGCCTGGGTGTTGCACACATGCCTAGCTGTGCTATTTGTTGTCTGGGTACTGTGGTTTCAATCATGGTCTCACTGAAGTTTGTACTCCTTTAGTTCTGATGCTTGCACATTGTGCTTACACATGCAGTCATTAGGAGTCCAGTACCTTTGCAGTACATTTTAGTGTGTATGTTGGTATTACACGTTTTTTTGTGATTTTTACACACACATGACTGTAGTGTGGCCAGAAATTGCTTTTGTCACAGGTGATCACGGTTGCCTGGATTGTGCTTAGCAGTTGTGGAACACCAGTGACCAATTTGAACTCAAACCACTATATATGTTTTCAGAATTGTGGAGATCCTCTGGGCCTGAAATGCTTCTCCTCCTCCTTGGTTTTGGGCCACATTCATCAATACTTAAGGTTTACTCTTGGTTTTGTGTTTGGAACCTGATTGGGCTATGGGGATCATAATTGTAAGTGTCTTTACTGCTTTACTGTTGCTCTGGACCAGGTGGTATCATTTGTTTGTTTATTTATTTATTATTTATTTATTTATTTTGGTGTTTGGGTCACACCTGGTAGTGTTCACGGGTTAATCCTGGATGTGTGCTCAAAAATCGCTCCTGGCAGGCTCGGGGGGCCAGATGGGATGCCAGGATTCGAACCAATAACCTTCTACGTGCAAGGCAAACGCCTTACCTCCATGCTCTCTCTCCGGTCCCAAGATGGTATTATTTTTATCTTTGCTTGTGGGTTTGGTAAAATAATATTATGAATTCTAGAGTATTGTCACAGATGTATTCTTATGAAATTGTAGATATTAAGAAGTTTATATTTATTTGTTGTTGTTATATGGTCAGAAGTGTTGAGGGCTTTGTTGCTGTCCCAGGTATTACCCTTATTGTGGCACCAGGGATTTCAGTGATGTGGGTGAGTGCCAGGAAGCAGACATGTGCCTCACTCAATGATCAGTGTTCTAACATTGGGCCCCATCACCAACCCCTTTTGAGAGTATTATAACAAGGTTATAGCTATAAAAGTAGCATCCTTTTTTGATTGTGTAAGATACTATGAAATTTTTCTGTATCCAATAAAAACTTAAAGATAACTTTTTTAAAACTTGGATTAATATAACTTAGTATGACCAAATTTTTTATTTGATTTGTCAACACTGAATATATTCATTTTTCAACTATAATGTACAGAATACATATGAGATGTTGAGAATCAAACCTGGGTCTGCTGCATGCAAGGCAGGCCCTATTCACAATATATAGCCCTGGCTCCTGTTCTTAATCTTTAGTGCAAATAAACAATGTTTTTAACTCTTAAGTATCATGTCAATTGCCTTTTATACAAGTGTTTGAAATTAGAAACTGTTAATCTTCCTATACTATTTATCCAACTATTTTTCTTTCTTTTCTTTCTTATTTTGAATCACACTTGACTTGGCTCAAGCTAACTTCTGCCCTCTCTGCTCAGCAATTTCTCCTGGGTTGTAAAGTTCCAGGGGCCATATGGATGCTGGGAATTGAAATCATGTTGGCCTCATTCAAAGGAAGTGCCCTTCCTATGGTTCTACATCTCTGACTCCTCTTGATGCATTTTTATATTGAAATAATTTTCAGGTTGATTATCTTGGATTTTCTAGGTGTTTAATCATCATAAATATCAGAGCACATTGTTTTCTCTTTAGCTTTTGATACATTTATTTTTTCACACATCATTTAGGCAAACAAATAATTTATAATTTATTTATAATGCTAAATCATAGTTGTTATAATGGTTGTCAAAGCCCTGTCTTGTTTCTGAGTTTAATTGCACCTGCGTTTGGTGTTTCTGCATAGTATAATATGTAATCTTTGAACTTATAATCTATATATCAAGTTTAACAAGTGGCTGGTTCTTTTTACCTTGGTTCTAAAAGTGATTGTTTTTAATTAAAAAGTTGTTCACAACAAAAGTGACTCTTAAGCTTTGTGAAAAATTTGAAAGTTAGTAGGGGAAAGTTAGAAAGGGGAAAGAGGATGGGAGGTATGTAGGTGAAGAGGATCATTTTGATGATATGATAGTGTTACAACATTGATATAAGCTTGGTGTATAGTTTTAAGGCTGAAATACTACCTTATAGTATTATAGACCAATGGTAGTTGAATAATGCCGTGGATGGGCTGCGTCCACAGGCAAGACCTAAGTGGGGTCTGTAAATCCTCACTGGGAGTAAGCGGGAGCACGAGCGGACGAATATGAAATAATGATACCACATGCAGTATGTGTGGGGTCAACACCTTTCTGGCAAGAGTGCGGCAAAGTTAAACTTCAGGCAAGGGAGTATATAAAGGGGAAAAAAAGAGGCAGTTATAACATGAAAGGAATATGCAATGTACGTTGTTTGATTTTAGAATAAATACACATAACTATAGTTGGTTTGTAACCTAAGAATAGAAAAGGCACATGAAGAAATGCTCCACATCACTAATCATCAGTGAGATGCAAATCAAAACAACTATGAGGTACCACCTCACACCACAGAGAATGGCACACATCACAAAGAATGAAAACAAACAGTGTCCGGCGGGGATGTGGAGAGAAAGGAACTCTTATCCACTGCTGGTGGGAATGCCGTGTAGTTCAACTTTTATGAAAAGCGATATCGAGATTCCTCCAGAAACTGGAAATCGAGCTCCCATACGATCCAGCTATACCACTCCTAGGAATATACCCTAGGAACACAAAACTACAATACAAAAACCCCTTCCTTACACCTATATTCATTGTAGCACTATTTACTATAGCAAGATTCTGGAAACAACCAAGATGCCCTTCAACAGACAAATGGCTAAAGAGACTGTGGTACATATACACAATGGAATATTATGCAGCTGTCAGGAGAGATGAAGTCATGAAATTTTCCTATACATGGATGTACATGGAATCTATTATGCTGAGTGAAATAAGTCAGAGAGAGAGAGAGAGAGAGAAACACAGAATGGTATTACTCATCTATGGGTTTTAAGAAAAATGAAAGATATTCTTGTAGTAATAATTTTTCGACACAAAAGAGAAAAGAGCTGGAAGTTCCAGCTCACCTCATGAAGCTTACCACAAAGAGTGATGAGTTTAGTTAGAGAAACAACTACATTTTGAACTGTCCTAATAATGAGAATGTATGAGGGAAATGGAAAGCCTGTCTAGAGTACAGTCAGGGGTTGGGTGGGGAGGAGGGAGATTTGGGACAATGGTGATGGGAACATTGCACTGGTGATGGGTGGTGTTCTTTACATGACTGAAACCCAAACACAGTCATGCATGTAATCAAGGTGTTTAAATAAAATATATTAAAAAATAAAGAAGATAGAAGTAAGGCTAAATTCTTACATATCAAAAAGTTCCTGGCCCTTGGTGTCATTACTGATGTAAATTAAGGGATAGTATGAATCCTGGTTTACTCCTGATAACAAATATTCTTAACCTGAGGGAAATAGTATTCTAGCTAGGGGCTAACACCCACTTTCTATGATCTGGTAATAGAGAATAACACTAAAGAAGGGGGTACAGAATATATCTAGTAAAATAGCCTAATTCTACACTGACCAAACCTGTTTGTAAGCAGGTATTCAAAGTGACAGGGAGAGCCCCCAAGGCAGAAATCATTCTGATTTGATAGTCAAAGGCAGGGAGAGAAGACCATTGCCTTGAAGATGCTATGTCTTGACTTGGCCTTTTGAAGTAAGAAGGCTGACAGAAAGAGAGATAGCCGGCTGGACTTTAAGTTGCAAATATACTAACCCAGCAGGGAACTTCTAGCAGCTTGCTTTGGTACTGAAATTCCTTTAATGACTGCAGGATAGCTAAGGCCGAATTTCTGTAGTAGCAAAAGAGACAAAATCAAATGAATAAGAGTAAAGAGATATATAATGTCACAGCTGTGTCAGAATTAGAGCCGGTAATCCACTTAAAGGCCAGTGACTTCTCCAACGGGCCTTCTGGCTTATAATTCTTGGGAGGAAAATTAGGCACTGCACCAGGAAAGCCAAAAGCCATGTCTGGTGCATGCTTCCTTTTGCTGGTAGTGACAGGGTAGCATTTATTTATTTGTTTATTTATTTATTTATTTTGATTTTGGGGAATAACATTTATTTTTAAATGAATGCAAAACCTCCTCTGAAAGAGGTTGTTTTGGATTACGTTTAATGGCTTTTCATCTCTTTAGATATACTCCTCAGATGAATTGTTTTGTCTCTTTTTCCTAAGAGAAAGAGCAGGTATGGGGGCCACAGATTGATAATGCAGTGACAGAGACTAGAATAGAATTAACAGGTAGCAGCTGCCACCAAGAACATTAGGACAAATGGTGTTGGACTAATAAATTTCCTTATTCACAAATATCCTCATTTATAATGTTTGTGCACATGCGCACATGCACACAGTTTCTCTTCTCGTCCCTTAACTTTTGTGATTTTTTTTACCCTTGATCTTGGTTGTTTTGTTTTGTTTTTTCCTTTATTCTTTTGTTTTGACTTTCACCTGTAATGCTCAGGGTTTATTCCTGACTCTGCACTCTTGGTGTGCTTAGGACCATATTTGTTGATGTTACCATATGTGATGCTATATGCAAGGCAAATGCTCTATTCACTCACTATACTACTATTCTTGCCCTGTGCCCTTGATCTTTTTTGTGTTGTTACTTAAAATAAAACTTACTTGTTTGTTTTGTTGGTTTCTTCATTTGTGTCTTTACATTTCTGATTTCTAGTTCGTTATAAAGTCCTTACTGCCTATTAATATTTCATTTCTACTTGTTTCAGTGAAAAAATTGTGTTAATATTAGCTTAACCCTTAATATTATCTATATTAAGTAAATTAGATATTCCTGAGATTGTGTGCATATGTTGAAAGAAAGAAATCAGAAGCAGTTCTGCTCTTACTATCCAAACCTTACTTGTTTGTTTTGTTGATTTCTTTATTTGAGTCTTTACATTTCTGATTTCGAGCTCATTATAAAGTCCTTACTGCCTATTAATATTTCATTTCTACATCCCTCACTCAATGACATTGTTATGATAGTTCTCAGCATTGTGATCTCTCTAACTGCGCTCACCACTCTTTGTGGTGAGCTTCATATCTTGAGCCGGTCCTTCCTGCTCTCATCTCTGGGAATTATTTCAATGTCTTTAAGTTTCCTTAAAACCTATAGATGAGTGAGACTTCATTCTCTGTCTCTGTCTCTTTCTCTCTCTCTTTCTCTCTCTCTCTCTCTCTCTCTCTCTCTCTCTCTGACTAATTTCACTCAGCATAATAGATTTTATGTCCTTCCATGTATAGGAAAATTTTGTGAATTCATCTCTCCTGACAGCTGCATAATATTCCATTATGTATATCACAGTTTCTTTAGCCATTCTTCTATTGAAGAACATCGTGGTTATTTCCAGAGTCTGGCTATTGTACAGAAGTGCTGTGATGAATACAGATAAGATGAAGGGATCTTTTGTATTGTATTTTTGTCTTCCTAAGATATATCCTTTGGAGTGGTATAGCTGGGTCAAATGGGTGTTCAATTTCTAGTCAAATGAGACTATATTAAGCTGAGAAGATCTTGCGCCTCAAAGGAAATAATGCCTAGGATACAAAAGTCACTCACAGAATGGGGGAAACTATTCACCCTATGCCCATCAGATAAGGGGTTTATATCTAAGATGTACAAGGTACTGACAGAACTGAACAAGAAAAATAATTAGGGCCCGGAGAGAAAGCACAGCGGCATTTGCCTTGCAAGCAGCCGATCCAGGACCAAAGGTGGTTGGTTCGAATCCCGGTGTCCCATATGGTCCCCTGTGCCTGCCAGGAGCTATTTCTGAGCAGACAGCCAGGAGTAACCCCTGAGCACGGCCGGTTGTGGCCCAAAAACCAAAAAAAAAAGAAAAATAATTAAGCACATCAAAAAACCATCTTGTTCTGCATTACAAATTGAGGGTGAGGGGCCGGGCGTTGGCGCTGGAGGTAAGGTGCCTGCCTTGCCTGCGCTAACCTAGGATGGATGGACTGCGATTCGATCCCCCGGTTCCCCATATGGTCCCCTGTGCCTGCCAGGAGCGACTTCTGAGCGAATAGCCAGGAGTAACCCCTGAGCATCACCGGGTGTGGCCCAAAAACCAAAAAAAAAGAAAACAACAACAACAACAACAACAACAAAAACAAATTGAGGGCGAAATACTGGAGGGTACTAAGACCAAACAGTCATATGAACATTGAGTTGAAATAAAAAATGATCAGACTTAAACACTAAATCCAAAGCCAACAACAGGATCGATACCCAATTTACAACAAAATCGACACAGAGGGGACCACTTATACTAGTAGATTGTGGGGTAAAGGAGGGATTTATGGGATGCATGCTGGAAACAGGGGTGACCGGAGGACAACATTGGTGGTAAGAATGCCCCTGTTTCAATATCACTATGTACCTAGAGTATTACTGTGAAAGATTTGTAATCCACTTTGGTCAGAATAAAAATTATAATAAAGAAATTAAAAAATGAGGAGAAGAAATGAACAGACACTTCGTCAAAGAAGGAATACAAATAACCAAAAGGCACATGAAAAAATGCTTCATGTCACCGATCATAAGGGAGATGGAAATCAAAACAACAGTGAGGTACCATCTCACACCACAAAGAGCAAGAATAATCAGTGCTGCTGGGGATGTGGGGAGAAATGAACTCTCATTCACTACTGGTGGGAATGCCGTCTAGTCCAGCCCTTATTGAAAACAATATGGATATCCCTCAAAAAAGTGGTATTGTTTTTGTAACTTACACTTACATTAAAAAAATATTTATGTAGGTATGTATTAGCTTTTTTAGGCCTCAGTAGTGTATGGGATACAGTTATACTACAAGTTTAGCTCCCATAAGTACATTTGAAGTTACAGTTTGAGAAGAAATCCCACATTTTATGCAAGCTCAGTGAAATTTATATATTTGAAATACATAATTACATTGTAAGTGTAATGGTTTTAAGAGGATACTGTTGTGATAAAAGATATAGAACTTACATTATATCTAAATTTTAGAGATATATTTTTGAATAACATATCTATCCTGAATGTTCTATTAGATTAATGAGACTTGATAATATGATACTAAATATAAATGTATCTTTCTTTGCTCTAATGTAAAAAATTCATCTTTGGGCTCCTATCAGTGTTATACATGTTCAATTCTTCAAAATAATAAAAACTTGTGAAGAGAAGCATTTAGCATTCCTTATAAAAACTAGAACATTGGATCACTAATACTCTTATATATATATATATATATATATATATATATATATATATATATATATATATATATATATATATATATATATGGCATTCAAAAACTCTGACTGGTTACCGTGTATGTTTTGTTCTACCCAAAAGTAAGACAACAAAGAAAGATTTTTTTTTTTAAAAGTTTGGCTTGTGGGTTTGAGAAAACCACAAATCACATATTTTTGGACCTTTTTTTCTTTTACCTCAATGACCTTCTTTTTATTCTAGCTTAGCAATACATTAATATATATTTTATATATATTTTTGGTTGCTGTGGTTGGATTGTTTCAAGATATCTGCCATGAAATAAGATTGTCATATATGAAAAGAAATATAGATCCCTCTGGACCATTCCTTCTCTCCATTTGTATTTCAAACATTTTGGGAGAATGGGTTTTATTTTTTTGACCATACTAGTTGATTCTCAGGGATCACCTCTGACAGGGTTTGGTGCACCATACATAGTGCTAAGAATTGACTCCCACATTGCAAGGCACCTTATCTACTGTACTCTCTGGTTTCTGTATGTCAGTTCTTAAAGCATATGTGTTAAGGTTTTATAAAATTTTCAAAAAGTTTCAATAACGCTATGATTATTGATTTCTATATTTCTAAAAACATACATATATTTGTTTTATAGCTACTTGAAGGAAATTTTGCCAAAGAAGTCAGCCATGAAATGGATGGACTTATTTTTCAGCCTATTGGGGTAAGTTTTTGTGTGCGTGGTGCATGGATGTGTCTATGTCCATTTAAAGTACATTTTTCTCATACCTTTTTAATTTCTCTTTGTTTGGGGGCCATAATTGGGGGTAATCATAGCTCACTCCTGGCTCTGTGCTCAGGGACCACTCCTGGTGAGGTTCAGGAGACCATATGGGGTACTGGGAACTGAATCCTGTTGATTAGTGCAAGGCAAGCACTGTACATGCTGTATTATTTCTCTGGCTCCTAATACACTTATTTGATTGATTATTGTTGTCATTTTGCTTTTCCTTGAAACTAATTATTTATTGTAGTATAGATTAATTTTTCTAAAACTTCATTTTTTATGGATGAACAAAATTCACATACTTAGCAATTCTTGAAAAAAGCTGAAGTATTAAAATATCCTATGTCAGATTTTTATTACATTGAAGATTTCATCAGTGTGTTTGGTGCCAGTGTTTCACTTAATATAGCATTTATCAGCCTCAGATATTCTTGATGGTGCTCAGTGCTTACTCTTGGTTTTGTGCACTCAGGGTGTCATATTTATTACTTCCTATTGAACCAGAGTTGACTCCATGCAAATCAAATGCCTTGTCTACTGTATAATCTCTGTGACCCCAGCACTATTAACTTTTTTTGTTTGCTTGTTTGGGGGCCATACCTGGTGGTATCCAGGGGTTACTCCTGGTTCTGAACTCTGTAACCACTCCTACTAGACCTGGGGATCATATGGAAAGCTGGGGATATAACCCACATTGGCTGTATGCAAGGTAAATGCCTGCTGTACTATTATTCTAGTCCACTGTTGACTTTTTAATCAATTGAATTTTTGCTGTGGAAAGCTGTTCTGTACATTGTAAGATAGTTCAACAGAATTCCTGGTATCTATTCAATAAATGTCAGTGTTGCTTCTGACTATTACCTTTTTTGTATATACCAAAAGTTTACATAGACATTAGCTAATTACTTTCAGAGAAGTTCTTAAACTTACTCGGGTTACTGCTGCCTTTTTAGAAAAAGAAAATTACTAGTGATCCCCTATAGATCTATTTTCTTTAAATAAACAAGCAGAAAGTATCCTCCAGATGCACTCAAGACCACTACTGATGTTTTTCCAGTGTTATTACCCTCTTATAGAAACACTCATTGAGATATAGCATTGCTATTTTCTTTTCTTTTTTTTTTTTTTTTTTTTTTTTTTTTTTTTTTTGGGTCACACCCGTCAGTGCTCAGGGGTTACTCCTGGCTCCATGCTCAGAAATTGCTCCTGGCAGGCACGGGGGACCATATGGGGCACCGGGATTTGAACTGATGACCTTTTGCATGAAAGGTAAACGCCTTACCTCCATGCTATCTCCCGGGCCCCTTAAATAGTCTTTTTTGTTTGTTTTGTTTTTTTTTGGGCCACTCCCAGTGACGCTCAGGGGTTACTCCTGGCTATTCGCTCAGAAGTCGTTCCTGGCAGGCACGGGGGACCATATGGGGAACTGGGGGATCGGACCGTGGTCCGTCCTAGGTTAGTGCAGACACCTTAGCTCCAGCGCCACCGCCCGGCCCCAGGCATTGCTATTTTCAAAGTGTGGGCTATAAAAGGTACATAAGAACCACCTAGAAAGTTAGAAATGCTTCTTGTTTTGAACCTATTGGTGTGTAACCCATCAGTTTGTACTTGGATTAACTTTTCAAGTGACTGGTGAGTTTTCTTTTCGTTTTTTTTTTTTTTTAATATCTTTATTTAAACAACTGGTGAATTTCAAGTATGAGACTCTTACTCTGTAGAACAAGGGTTTTTGTTTTTGTTTTGTTGTTTTGTTTTGTTTTGGGTCATACCTGGCAGCGCTCAGGGGTTACTCCTGGCTCTACGCTCAGAAAATCGCTCCTGGCAGGCTCGGGGGAACAGATGGGATGCTGGATTCAACCACCGTCCTTCTGCATGCAACAAGGCAAACACCCAACCTCCATCCTATCTCTCCGGCCCTGTAGGACAAGTTTTATTTCACATCCTGTATTTCATTCTCTGCTATAGGTTGCTCTACATTAGCTTAAGAAATCAGGGAGCCGGGAGGTGGCTCAGGAGGTAAGGTGCCTGCTGCCTTGCCTGTGCTAGCCTAGGACGGACCACGGTTCGATCCCCCGGTTCCCATATGGTCCCCTGTGCCTGCCAGGAGCGACTTCTGAGCGCGTAGTCAGGAGCAACCCCTGAGCGTCACTGGGTTTGGTCCAAAAAAAACCAAAAAAGAAATCAGGATATGAGTTTTTGTGGATTGATATTTAGAGTTATCAATATAGATAGTTATCAATATATATCAATATAGTATGTAGTTATATATATTATGCAATTTAGATATAATTAATGTGTGATTTGCATCAGGTTTCTTCCAGTTATTCTGCTATGCAGTAGAGGGAATAAATAAGCCTTCATGTGCTTTGTGCTTTGGGTTATGCTTTCTAATTATCATCTTTTTATCTTCTTTATTGTTTCAGGTTAAGTACTCAGTTTGTTTCACTAGGTTTAAGTTGTTGCTGTTTTATTTATTTATCTTTTAAATTTAATTTTATTTTTGGTCTTGGGGCCAAACCTTGTGGAACTAAGGGCTTATTCCTGATTCTGTACTCAGAAATTATTTCTGTTAGTATTTGGTGGAGACCATGAGGTGCTGGTGATTGAACCTGTGTCAGCTGTGTGCAAGGCAAGCACACTAACCTCTGCATTATCATTCTGGCCAACATACTACTATTTTAATTTACTTTTGTTTTTTCAAAAAAGCTTCAAATGGGGACTGAAGAGATAGAAGGCATTTGCTTTGCATCCATTCAACCCTGATTGAGAGCCCTGTTACCGCTTATGGTCCCTGAGCACTGCTAAGGGTAATTCTTGAACACAGAGTTAGAAACAGTAACTGAGCATCACCACATGTGTGCCCCTTAATTCCATGACACCCCCGAAATGAAAGAAAAATAATAAAAGAAAGTATTAAATGGAGATTTTGCTTACTAATAGATGTAGAAAGAATACTGTAAATGCAGGTCACACATATACAATCTTTCTTGTAATCATAGACTAGTAAAATACATGACATTTTAATTATGTTTTATCTGTATTAATCAATGTATTTGAATTTTTGTTATAAAATATTTTTATTTAGACATTTATTTAAAGTATTCATTGTGTTTATTAAATATTTGAAATCCAGCAGAAATCGATCTTAGACTACTACCATTCAAGTGCTTGTGGTCATAGTACAGGGTTGGATATATTTCTGACTTCCTCTTGCTCATATGTTCAAGGCATGGGGGCATTGCATTATATTTAGGGTCCAATTAAATGATAATCCTATGTCATCTTAAATTTTATTTGCAACTTCTTGAATAAGATAATTGTTATATTTCTTTCTTTTTTCTTTGTAGATGGGGCAATTTGGGCAGTCTAGCTTCTACATTTTCCATTTCTCTGATATGAATTTTCTTGAATTCTTTGATGCCAGCTGATAATACGCTGAAAAAACTGGGAAAGAGAAGCAGCTTTGGGGTCTAAATGAGACGCCACCTTTGATGCACACTTTTTCCTTTCTTTCCATTTCATAGGATTTTTGTGGAGACTAGTGGTTTGCTTTTTTGAAGTTTATAGTAATGTTCTTTTATTTTCTTTCCTTGAACAGTTGTTAATTGCCATATCTCGAAAATTAAAGCACGTCACTTAAATGATTAATATCAGAGGAAAAAACTTCCTTGAGGATGTCATGTCTGTTCTTGAAGCAGTAACCACTACCTCAAAAAGTACCTACTGGTTTTGTTTCAGTCTCAATGAAGTTGTGGAACTTTTAGTTTAGTCTTTCCAATTGGATTGGTTATGTTTTTTAACAAAATAGGCAAACTTAAAAATAATGTTTGACTATTATCCTTCATTGTACATCAGATTTATATATACATACATATATATATATAATCTAAGTATATTATACTTTTCCTTCTTTGAAGAAATTTTTTCAGTGACTGTCTTTTTAATTTTTTATTGTTCCTTTAGCAGAGTAAAATATGCTGATATTCATTCTCCATTAGATAGTAGTTTGAGCTTTGTTTTGTTTTGTTCTCATTAATTGAAGTAAAACAGCTCTTAGGATGAACTTGGATGGAGATGAAGGCCTTGGTCTGCCTTTCCAGGCCACGTGGCTCCAGTCCCCACTAACAGTTGGGTCTGGAGGTTCATGAGAGCAGTGGGTAGAAATCTCACTCACAGGCAGGCTTCAGGAAGTAACAGCTTTATTCATATCCTAACCACCACATGTGTGGCCTATATCATAACCAATTAAGCATTCAGCCATTCTTTGCTAGCCCTGCATCTTAACTTCTTTCAGCCATCTTTTCTCTGACCTCCAAGCTGGCAAAAGGCCAAAGACCTCAATCCCTCTAGACCAAGACCTTATATCACCTTCCTCAGACCCTTCCCAGGAACTGGATGGGGTCTGCAGGTAAAGTTACAGGTCATATCCGCCCAAGACTCCTCCCATAAATAGGTGGGTCTCAGGTAGATTAACCTAAATCCAGGGTGGGGTTACAATTAATGTCCCAGTAGATTAGAAATAGTCTTTGGTTAAACAAGTCACTGAGTATCTCCCTTGTTTGTGAAAATGTTTCAAGGTTAAATTTTTTAATAAGAGAGAGAGATTGAATTTTCTTTAGGAAAAAAAACCAGTACATCTCTTAAATAGAAGTTTAGGCAGTTGTATATGAAAATAGATTTTTTTAATGCAATATATATAATATTACCCACTCTTAATTTTTTGAGCCACACCTGATGATACACAGAGTTAATACTGACTCTGCACCCAGAAAACACTCCTGGCAGTGTTCTTGAAAACATGGAGTTCAAAACAAGGTTGGCTGCATGCAAGGCAAGTAAGTGCTTTACCCACTAAACTATTATTCTGACTCCCACTACCAGTCACTCATTTTTTTTAATTTTTATTTTATTTTACTGAAACCATTGTGATTTACAAATTCCTTCATAGTTGAATATCATATATACATGGAATCAGAGCCATTCTTACCACTAGTGTCAACCTCCCTCCAAAATGTTTCCAAGAACGTATCCTATACCATCACCCTTCGCTCCCTGGATTGCTAGTATAACAGATCTGTTTTAAGTTTTGGTTGTTTTAGTTTGGGAATCTTGATTCTGTTTTATTGTCTTTGGCTTGGATATATAGTTCTCTCCTTTTTTTTTTTTTCCAAGAGTGCTTCTGAGACCATTTGTCCTTTGGTCCCCATTCTTTCTCTTATATCCTTCTTAATTTTATAGAAAAAAACTGCAGAAATATGATAAAATAAGAAAGAAATTTGTGTCCCAAGGTTCTATGAAAAATGTGGAAGCCCCTATCTAAAAGATTAAAAAAATGGAAGAAGTGGCATGTTTTTGTTTTTTGCCTAGGTATAACAAAAATTGGGGAAAATAGAAAGGGAAAGCCTTTACCTATAAAAAGGGTCTCCATACCCATGAAACATCCTGTCATAAGAACACCTATAGGTTCCAGTCATACTTAGTTGTCTAACTCCAAAGTCTTTCTTCATGATCCCAGGAAAAGCTCTCCTAAATCACAGTAATCACAGTCAGTCTTCTATTATAAGATATCTTGATTTTTGAATAGACCCGATGTCAAAGCCAGGGTGTCACAGAGCATGTTCTGGTTTCATCTCAGCCCTCCCTGGAGTAAGTCAGTGCCAGTGCATCTTTCGTTTCTTCTCTGGTAGAAGTTTATTAATCTGCCCATTTTCATTTCTGATTTGGTTATTAATTTTCTCTTCCTTTGTGAGTTTTGCTAGTGGTTTATCAGTCTTGTTTATTTTTTCAAAGACTCAACTCTTGAATTCATTGATCTTTCTGGTTGTTTTATGGATTTCTCATTCATTGATTTTTGCTCGAAACTTTATTATTTTCTTCTGCATTTTTCTTTTTCCTATTTTTGGTTAATTTTGTTTTTTACTTTCCAATTTTGTTAACTGTGAAATTATGTTGGCCATTTCTGTATTTCTGATGGGTGCTTGCAAAGCTCTAAACTTTCTCTTAATACAACTTTTGCTGTGTTCCATAGATTCTGTGTTTTGTTCTTATTTTTTTCCAGGAATCTTTTGGTTTGATTTTCATTTCTGACCCACGGGATCTTCAGCAATGAGCTGTTTAATTATGTCTGCTTGTTTATTTACTTCTAATTTCAGTGTATCATGGCCTGAGAAGGTAGTTTGTACAAATTTTATCATTTTTATTTCATTTAGGTATGTTTTATGGGTTAGCATGCAGTCTATTTTCGAGAATAAACTTTGGAGAAGAATGTGTATCTGGGGGTTTTCTGGGGGTGGAGAGCCCTATAAATATTGACTAGGCCAATTTCTTCCATTGTTCCTTTTAGTGTTAGTATATTTTTGCTATATTTCATTCTAGTTGACCTATCAATTTGTGACAAGTCAGTGTTGAACTGTTGAAGTCTCCCACTATTATTGTGTTGTTATTGATATCTTTAAGTTTTTCAGTAGTTTTCAGTATTTTGTTGTTCTCTCATTGAGTGCCTATATGTTTAGGGGTATGATTTCTTCTTGTTGTACATATCCTTTAATTATTAGGAAATGTCCATCCTTGTCCCATATAACTTTTTGTTGTTGTTGCTTTTGGTTTTTGGGACACCCGGTGATGCTCAGGGGTTATTCCTGGCTATGCGCTCAGAAATTGCTCCTGGCTTGGGGGACAATATGGACGCCAACGATCAAACCAAGGTCCATCTTGGATCAGCCGCATACAAAGCAAATGCCCTACAGCTGTGCTATAGCTCCAGCCTCCCCTTATAACTTTTAAATCTAAAGACTGTCATCTGAAATTCGTGTGCCACTCCAGCCTTTTTAAGGGAGTTGCTTAAATTGTTGCCCTCCAACCTTTGAGTTTGAGTCTGTGTTTATTTTGACTTTTCAGATATTTTTCTTGTAGGCAACAGAATGTTGGATACAGCTTTTGTTTGTTTTTGGTTTTGGTTTTGGGTTTTTGGGCCATACCCAGTGACGCTCAGGGGTTACTCCTGGCTATGTGCTCAGACATGCTCCTGGCTTGAGGGACCGTCCGGGACACAGGGGAATCGTCCATCCTAGGTTAGCATTTACAAGGCAAACACCCTACCAATTGCCCCACCAATCTGGCCCTGGATACAGATTTTTGATCCATTTTGTTTCTCTTAACAGGTGCTTTTAGTCTGTTATGTTGAGAGGTGATGGTCATGGGATTTTTTTGTTTTGTTTTGTTTTGTTTTTCGGGCCACACCCATTTGATGCTCAGGTGTTACTCCTGGCTAAGTGCTCAGAAATTGCCCCTGGCTTGGGGGGACCATATGGGATGCCAGGGGATCGAACTGTGGTCCTTCCTTGGCTAGCCCTTGCAAGGAGACACCTTACCTCCAGCGCCACCTCACCGGCCCCAAGAGAGATGATTGTCATGGGATTTAATTTCATCTTTTAGTAGGAGTTTTGTATGTCTTGACATCTGCCTTATCTTAAAGAAGACCTTTCAATTCATTGTTTAAGGCTGGTTTTGAGTTTGTAAAGTTTCTAAGCTTTTGTTTATACGTAAAATTGTGTATCTTTTTTTCACGCCTGAATTTAAGTCTAGCTGGTGAAGTACTCCTGGTGATGCATATATTTATCGAATTTTGTCACTATATCCCACCACTGCCTTTGGGCTTTGAGGGTTTCTTGCAACAAATCTGCAGTCAATCTTAGGGATTCCCTTTGAATGCTGTTTCCTTTTTTTGACCTTATTGCTTTCAGTACTCCATCCCTATCTGTGAGCTTTGTCATTTGTGACTAGGATGTGTCTTGGTGTACTTTTCTTCAGATCTTTCTTGGTTTGTACTTTTCAGACATGTAGGATTTGGTTGCATGCAATCTTTAACTCTGGGAGTTTCTCAGTGATGCTGTGCTTGATTGTTGAAATTGCCTGAAGGTTATTTTTCTGTGTCTCTGGGACTCCAATGATTATTTTGTTTCTGTTGAGTTTATCAAAGATTTCAGTTTTCGTCTGTTGCCAGTTTTTGGGACTTTTCCCATTTTTTTGAGCTTCTTTTTTATTGTCTTCTTTTGTATCCATCTAATATCTTCCAGTTCATTGATTCTGTCTTCCACTGCTGTTATTCTTTGCAGAGGCTTTCTAGTGAAATTTTATTTTGCTTACCAAGATTTTCAGCCCTGCTATTACAGTTTGAAGTTTTCTTTCTTTTTTTTTTTTTTTTTTTTTTGGTTTTTGGTTTTTGGGCCACACCCGGTGACGCTCAGGGGTTACTCCTGGCTATTTGCTCAGAAGTCGCTCCTGGCAGGCACAGGGGACCATATGGGGAATCGGGGGATCAAACCGCGGTCCGTCCTAGGTTAGCGAAGGCACCTTACCTCCAGCGTCACCGCCCAGCCCCTGAAGTTTTCTTAATTCTCAAGTTCTCTTGATTCTTATTTGTGGCATGTTATGTTCGTTCCAGGCTTTCTGTGATTTCTATGAATATTTTTCACATTTCTTCTCTAAAGGCCTTATTTGAGAGGGTACATAGGTGTTTGATATTTTTCTAATCATGAGGGCTATACCATCTTTGTTATCTAACTATTGTGGGGCCCTATGTTGTTTTCCCATAGTTGCAATTGTAGTGTGAAGTGTCCTGTGAAGGCATTCCTTGATTGGGAGAAGTGCACTGCCACATAGTAAAGGTGCTCCACTGGCTCTTCGTATTGGACTTAGATTCATTTTCTCACATCTGAATGGCCGATATGATTTTGGCTTCAAAATCCTCCGGGACCAAAACCCTCTGGGTATGTCTCTTGCAACCCTGTTGCTCTTATGCAGGTTTAGCTGCTCTCTTAAAACTGAGGAAGAAAATTTCCAAGTAAACCAGGAATCAATGGTAACTGCTGGGTGCATGCAAGTGAATCAACAATTGAGATAGTGATGAAGTCCACACTCCATGGCCTTCTAGGATGTGACTTTCATCTTGGTAGAACAATTTTCTTATCCTGTCCTTGGTTTCTTTATATATAAAACATATCCGTTCAGGGACTAGAGATCTAGCACATTCTGTATAGAGCAGTTTTAAAACAATCATAATTTTCAAGTTAAGAATACTAAGCAACATATCAGTGAGCACTGTAAAAGGAGTCCAACCATGAAGTATCGTCTAACAGTTTTTGAGCATCCAGGTTCCTTTCCTGAAAGAAAACTGAAAACATGACATGATGATATAATAATAAACTCGCTTGAATTGAAAATAAGTTGCAAAAACATAATGAATGAGCACTGTAGCAATAGTCTTTGGCAAGCAGTTGCCTATTAAATGTTATCTTTGAACATAAATTTTTATATTATATTAGGAGGTATAATCAAATAGAAAATGAATAGATTGGAATTCAAAGCATTATAATGAGCACTGTATTTTGAGTCTAATATAATGTAGCTCTGTGATATGAAACTAGGTCACCCAACCTATATCTCCAAGAGATACTGTGAACAAAAAGATTAAAGAATTATTTTAGAAATATTAAAATTAAGACACTAAAATATTTCTTTGTTGAGAACTACAATGGAAGTCCATGGCTCCCAAATGCATTCCCACCTGTTTCTGTGGATAAAAGCATTTGAACGTTATTTTAGATATCTATCAAGAGCACTCAATCTAAATAGCTGTATCCACTGCTGCAGGTCTCTTTAAAGTATAAAAGAGAAAATAAGCTTTTGTGTCTCTCCTCTTCTGCTCAGTTTGTTTCCATCTCAATATACTCTGTAGCCAACAAGGTTTGAGCCAAGAACCTTTAGACCATTTTGTTTCTTTCTGCAGTTATTCTAAATACCACATATAAGTGATATCATTCTGTATTTTTTTCTTTCTTCTCTGGATTACTTCATTTAGTATAATATCTTTCATCCATGTTGCTGCAAATTGCATGATTGCATCATTTCTTATATTTATGTAGCCATTCAATATATAAAGCCATTCTATATGTACCATATCTTATGATTCACTCACCTGTTGTTGGACATCTAGGTTGATTCCAAATCTTAGATATTGTACTAAGATTCACTCACCTGTTGTTGGACATCTAGGTTGATTCCAAATCTTAAATATTGTACTGAGTACTGCAATGACTAGCAGTGTGCATACATTCTTTTGGATGAAATTTTTTTCTGTCCCAGGGATAAACCAAAAAGGGGATTGCTGTGTTATATGGCAGCTCACTTTGAGTTTACTGAGAACCCTCCCTACTGTTCCATAGGGGTTGGACCAGGCAGCATTCCTACCAGCAGTAGAGTAGAGTTCTTTTCTCACAACATCCTCACCAATAGAGATTGTTTACCAGTATTTTCACTGGTTCAAAAAATAACTCATTGTTGTTTTGATTTGGATTTCCCTGATGATAAGAGATGATGAAAATGTTGTCATGTGTGTATTGACCATGCTCAGAGAAGTTTCTGTTTATTTCTTCTCCCCATTTTTTGTTGGGATTTTTAGGTTGTTAAGAGTCTACTTTGTTTGGCATTCTTTTATCCTCTGATTTTTACAGCATCTTCTTTCCAAAGAATGGGCATGTTCTCTGCTATTATATTCCTCACTGCTTGTTTTTCTCCTTTCTCTGTTCTCCCCTTCTGGATTTCCTATGATTCAGAGATTATTTCTTTTGTCTTTATTCATTATGTACTTTACATTTTCTTCCAGTGTTTTGTTTCTTTTTTCCTTTTTTTCTTCTTTATGACTCTTGGCTTGTAATTTGTTTTCATGTGGATCTTAGCTATTCTCCACTTTTTATGGCTTACAACCATTTATTTTTTTTTTAATTTCTTTAGTCCCATTTGGTTGAATTGATCTTTTAATTTCTTAGGCTAGTGATTTCTTAACTTCTGTTTCTAAAACCATAAATGTTGATTTTAGGTCCTTATTTATAAGGTTCAGGCATTTTGGTGGACTTGGAAACTTGCCAGGATTTTTCTCAGTATTCCAACTGCAGTTGTCTTAGTTTCCCCATTGTTCTTTGCATTTTGTGGGCTGGAATGGTTGAGTTTAAGGTTTAACTTGAGAACAGGGTGTTTAAGAAAGTGATCTATTGAACTGTATGTATAAAAGGTGGTTTGAGGTATATTTGTTTTAGAGGTTATTTTTCTAAACAAATGAGGCTATCTAAGTATCTAAGTATGATAATAATTTTGCAAACTACATGTTAGTTTGTTTAGCTAGCTGTGTTTTGAGCTGTTTACTTTCTAAGATAAAGAAGTACTAGATCCACTCTGCCTAGAATTATATGATATAACTATGACATATAATATAAACATGCGATTTGTGTAAAGGAGGACTGATAGGAGGGACCAGAGGGATTCTGTCTCCGCCCAGACACAGGCCTGAAATGGCTCCTGGAGGCAGGTAATCAAGATTTGCACAGAACCCCACAAGGAGGCTGAGGGAGAGTCTTCAGACACACTGGCTCCACTTGATGAGAGACTCATTTTTTAAAAATAATTACTTTATTTCAGCACTATGGTTATGAAATTGTTTATGTTGTCATAGAATGCATACCACCCTTCAAAAGTGTACTTTCTCTGCCATCAGTGTCCCAGTTTCTCCCCTACACTTGCTTCTAGGCAGGCATTTTACTTCTCTCTCTCTCTCTCTCTCTCTCTCTCTCTCTCTCTCTCTCTCTCTCTCTCCC
>PVKC010004373.1:0-35874 GCA_004027635.1 Crocidura indochinensis | reverse complement strand
TTTCACCTTCCTTTTCCCCTTGGTCTCTCAAACCGATGATGAGCACCTCTAGAAGGACTCCGCCCATTTTTGGCATATTTGATTTTTCCCCAGTTTATCACTTTTCTCTTAATCAAACAAAACCGCATAACTAGAACTATCTAGTCCCACCTCCCAGTTAGAGGGGGAAATAAGGGAAGTACCAAGACCAAACAAGTATCAGACCACTAAGCTGTAAGCTAGGCACAGAGGAGACCACCTATTCTAGCAGCCTCAAGGGAGAGGGAGGTGGATATGGGTGGTAGGATGGGAATGGAGGTGGAAGGAGGACAATTTGATACGGGAATCCCCCTGATTTTATGTTAATATGTACTTAAAATATTATTGTCAACAATATACAAAAAATAAAAAATATATATTAAAAAAAAAGAAAACCAAGAGATAATATGGTATAATTAACAGAGACAATAGAAACAAAGGTCAGTAGGTCCAGCCCAGTATAGAAAATTCATCATAAAGTAAGTGTAGCTAGACCAGAGAGGTTCTACTAGGACAATGACAAGTAGAGAAGGAACTGATCACTTTGCCTCATGGAAAGGCTACCAACATCTTCCAGAATCCTAATGTTTGTGTGTACAGGTTATTTTTTTTCAAGCACCTTTTCTTTGAGGTGTTACTTTTTCAAATACCCTCTCTGGGAGTAGACTGTCTTGAAAAAGTCTCTGTAGTAGCAGGCCACTTTTAAAAAATCCTCCCTTAGGTAGTTAGGAACTTATTAAAACTTGGTGCCTTCCCATGTTTCAGAGTTTGATAGCATGGGGGATGTAGCATGAAACCATAAGGTAATAGAAAAAAATATAAGCGAAACACACCACGACTTTGAAACTAAAGGCATCTTCAAGGGTAAAGCATCACTGGCTAAACAAATGGAAACAAAGATAAACAAATGAAACTACATTAAACTAAGAAGATTCTGCACTCAAAGGAAATAGTAACTAGGACACAGAGGACTCAAGGAAAGGGAGAAACTATTCGCCCAATGGCTATCAAATAAGTGATTAATATCCAAGATGTACAAGCACTGATTAAATTTTACAAGAAAAAAATCATCTAACCCTACCTAAAAATGGGGAGAAGAAATGAAAAGATATTTCCTTAAAGAAGAAATACAGATGACCAAATGGCACATGAAAAAAATCTCCAGATTACTATTAATCAGGAGATGATGTATATGCAGATCAAAGCAAGACTGAGACCACACTGAGATCACACAACAGAGACTAGCATGTAACACACACACACACGAAAAAAAAAAAAAAAACAACCCCATGAACAACCAGTGCTGGCATGGATGTGTGAGAAAGGGATTCTTATTCACTGCTGTGAGTAATGCAGACTGGTCCCGCCTATTTGGATATTCTTCAAAAAGCTTTTAATTGAATTTCCATATGACCCAGCAATACCACTCTACCAATATACCCTAAGGACACAAAGCACAATACAAAATGACCCCTAGACTTCTATGTTCAGCGCAGCTCTATTTCCAATAGCCAGAACTAGAAATAACTCAAGTGCTTGAGAACAGATGAGTGGCTAAAGAAACAGTTGTACATCTACACAATGGAATACTTAAGAAAATGAAGTTATAAAATTCCCTTGTACATTGATGGACATGGAGATTATTATTCTGAATCAAATAAACCAAAAAGAATGGGATAGACGTAGAATAATCTCACTCATTTGTGGGTATAAGAAAAACAAGAGATAGTATGGTAATAATATCTATAGTCAATATATATAAGAATCAGGATGTTCAGCTATGTTTAGAAAGCTCATCACTGAGTAGTGAGTACAGTTATAGTAGACATGAACAGCGATTGGGGACTGGGAGGGAAATGGAAAACATTGGCAAGTGGAAGGGTGTACTAGTGAAGGTGAACGATGGTGTACATTTATGACTGAAACCCAAGAATAAGCAATTTATTACCATGGTTCTTAAATATGCAATTTATAATTTAAGAGACTAAACCAAAGTAATGCTTAGAGGAAGATTTATAATTATGATTTCTCTTTTTAAAGAATAAAACTCTCGAATGATTAATTTAAATTTCAACCATAAGCAGCTATGAAAAATAAACAAATCAAAGACTGAAGACAGTAAAAGAGAGCAGCAATAAAGAAGTGAGAAAATAGAAAATATAGAGAAATTGTTCATTACAAATTGATTCCTCAATAAAGGTAAGAAAAAAACCTTGACAAACTTTTAGTTCAAGTTTCTCAAAAAGAGGGATTGAAAAGATTAAATTCTGGAATGAAAGGGTGACATTTTTACAACCTGACAAGAACACAGATAACTGTAGAACACCAATTTTTTATGACCATAAAATTAAATAGATTTCTATAAAGATATAAGTGAAAAGATATATTTTAATAATAAAAAATAGGGGCCAAAAGCAGTGACGCCGTGGGAGGGCGTTTGCCTTGCATGAGGCTGATTTAGGATGAACTGTGGTTCTATCCCCCGGCATCCATATACTCCCCCAAGCCAAGAAGAACTTCAATTAGTTAGTATTTCACAGAGAATACGTTTTCCACCAATAAAAATGATATTTACTGTGAGTTTGTGGTAGTTTTAACTATACTGAGAAAAATTCTTTTCACACCCTACAGACTGGGAGAAACTATTTACCTACCACTCATCTGATAAAAGGTTGATATTCAAAATATATAGAGCACTGGTAGACATCTACAAGAAACATCAACTCATAAAAAATAAGACAGATGAAAAGAAAATTCCCCAAAGAGGACATACATATTGCCAAACGTAAATAAAAAAAACTCTGCATCACTTATCATTAGGAAAAATGTAAATGAAAGCAACAGGATATCATCATACACCATTGATACTTCACTCAAACAATGAGAAATCATGCCACATGAATCTGGCACATATCACAAAGAACAAAGCAACTATTATTGGCATAGATGTGGGGTAAAAGGGACATTTATTCACCGCTGGCTCATTTTGGAAACAATATGTACACATCTCAGAGAACAGAGAATTGAGTTCCCATTTTATTCATCAATTTTATTTCTTGTAAAGGGTCCATAAGACTCCATTCATAAAATCATTTGCAATCCTATGTGTATTGTAGCACTGTTCACAGAGGCCAAAATGTGAAAACAACCACAGTCCAAGAACAGATAGCTAGATAATGCAATTAAGGTATTAAACAGTGAACTAATTCTTATTTGATAATAAAAAAATAATAAAATCATACAATTTACTGATATCTGAATGGGTTTGTATAGTATTATGCTGAATGAAGTTAGGAGTGGGGAGAACACAGAATGATCTGATTCCCGTGTATACCATAAATTGAATAGTAGGAGAACAGCAAATCCCTAAAAGCAACAGAAACATATTTGTTTATGGTTATGGAGGAAAAGGGCAAATCTGGCTGTATTTGAGTTTGCTACCAGTTCTGCACTTAGGTATCCTTTCTGGAAGGCTTAAGGGACCATATATAATGCTGAAAATAAACTCTTGTAGGTCATGTGCGAGGAAAGCACCTTACCCACTTTACCATTTTCTGGTACCTGAATAAGTTAATTTTAGTTTAGTTTTGTTTATATGTTGGGCCACACCCAGAAGTGCATGGGGCTTATTCCTAGTTTTGTTCTCAGAGATCACTCCTGTCAGTGTTTAGGGGACCAGATGGTTTGCATGCAAAGGAGATTATTCTGGACATGTGATTAAAATTTTGTTTTTGTTGTTTTGGGGCCACACCTGGTGACACTCAGGGACTACTCCTGGCTATGTGCTCAGAAATCGCTCCTGGCTTGGGGGACCTTATGGGACGCTGGGAGATAAAATAGCAATCTGTCCTAGGATCAGCTGTCCGCAAGGCAAATGCCCTACTGCTGTGCCACCGCTCCAGCCCCAAGACTAAATTATTTTTAGAAGAAATCTAAGTCCACTTATTGGGGAGATACTGTTGCTTAAAATGGAAAATATTTACTTATTGATACAATTCTATAATTCCACTTTAATTTCACTTCTACTTCAATTCCACATATGCTTAAAATAAATATAAGTAAATACTTATTTCAAATCTGTGTAGTATTATTTAGAGCAACATTATTTCTATAGCTAATAAACAGAATCACAATAAACATCTATCAATTGTTGAATGTATAAATACATCAAACATTATATACAACACATTCGTGTTCAACTATTACAATTACAGTCACCAGCATCATTGACAGAAGTGCTTCCTGTTGACAAAAAGTACCCCTATTTACGTCACTGCCATTCAGAAAGAGAAAATTACCAATATGTCCTCTAATGTGATAAAGTTTGAAGGCATTGTATAAAAAGTCAGATTCAGTATAACTAACAATCCTATTTATTTGATAAATAGGCAAATTTAGAAGCAAGAATAGATTTTTAGTTTAGGAGAAATAGGATCTATTAGAATTCATGAGATTGACATGTTTTATATTATCTACTTAATCTTTACCACCAGTCACATTTTTATAAATTCTCTCTAATTTTATATTTTAATTTTAATTTTCGGTTGCACCACACCTGGAAGTGCTCAGTGATCACTCCTGTCTTTGTCTTCAGGGTTGCTCTTGATGAGACTTGGAGTTAGTCATTGAATCCAGGTTGGCTACATGCAAGGCATATCTACTTTAGTTCCAGTTTTCTCTGAATTTTAAAAATATTTAAAGACAAAATTAAATGAGTTCTAAGAGATATAAATTTTTGTTTGATACATTAAACAAAAATTTTTGGATACAAAATCTCTTAGTAGAGCAAAAAATCTATATATGCACTAACAGAAAATTTTATTTAATATCAGCTATAAAGAGATAATTTACTAGTCATAAATACAAACTACATAATAATGTAGTTATCCTTGTAATTATGGTAGCCTGTAGCTACTTTTAAATATAATTCAACCATGAGCCATTTTTTATCTCCGTGTGAGAATGAACTATTTATTTGAGGTATTTATGGAATTGTAATTTGAGGATATCATTGAACATATTTGTGTTCTAGAAAAAAAAATGAAAACTTTTATAAGTAGAATTGCTTCCCGTAGGTAAACTGGTAATATTACGTAAAATAGAAGGAAAAAATACTTGCAAAAGTGAGAGAGGTTTTCACACATGTTTAGTGATAAACTCTTATCTGAACCACAGATAGGTTAACATTTATCAGTTCTTATGAAAAGGTGTGATTCTGTCTTGAAAATCCAAATTACAGGTCTGATCATTCTGAATGATAGTTCTGTTGTAAACCACATCACCAATTAGCTAAGTATGACAGAAATACATAAATTCTACCATTGTAATTGATTCCTGGTTCCATTTTGGATGTTCACTTCATCAGCCCTATTTTATGAAATCTTAATATTCTTTATCCATGAATCAATTATTTTATTGTATAAAATATTCATATTTTTTGAAAATTACAGAAGTTCCAGTTAGGAGAGACATTTCATGAAAAATAATATCTTTATTTTAATATCTCTCTATTTATATATATATTTAGTTGTTTTTAATCAGACAGAAAAATTGCCCTCCCCCCATTTAACTGCAATGGAATCAATAGCAATGGGAATTTTGTCTTTTTGTTTCAGCTATCTGAACATGAGCAGTTGGCTACTATCTGTTACCTGCTATTAGTTACCTGGTATCTGAGTGTACAGTGTCCTAATGAAAACTATAAATCAAAATGGTGCAGGGGTCCTCAAACTTTTTAAACAGGAGCCCAGTTCACTGTCCCTCAGACCATTGGAGGACCAGACTATAGTAAAAACAAAAATTATGAAAAAATTTCTATGCACACTGCATACATCTTATTTTGATGTGAAGAAACAAAACAGAAACAAATACAATATGTGGCCCACGGACCGTAGTTTGAGGACCACTGGTGTAAAGCATGCAAGCAATTATTAACTTACATTGATGCCAAAATGTGAGCATTAGACTCAAATTTTAACTTATCCAATTTTTATAGAAAAATACTCTTTTATGCTAAAACTACTAACTATGTCCTATGTATATAGGTTCTTGATTTCACTTCAAGAAAAAATTTGCAAACAAGTCAGAGAAATAGAGTATGGAAGAAGTTTATTAAAGCAAAATATACATTATATAAATATATATATATATTTCAGATATAACCTCAAAAGAATAAGTTTTCTAAAAAACACAGGTAATTTACTAAAAGAAAGACTTTACATTAATCGAATCATAGTATTGGCATACTTTAGAGATAACTTTATCATTCCCACACAAATTTCTAGGCTATCTAGATTTAGATATAGATATAGCATAAAACATTAAAGGGAAGAATATGCATGGAATTTCTAAATAGAGCAAGGATTTTGAGGTGGTGATTTTTTAGAGCTGAAGCACCATATTAATTTCCCTATACTTGCTTGCTTCCAGAATTCACTATGGCACATTATAAACTCTCATGAGCAGGTGTCATTTTTACTACATGAAGTCTTTATAATGAGTGTAAAATATAATTGGCATTTTTGAACAGCATTGGGAATTTTATTATGGTTGTAAATGGTCTTCGGCCTTATTTTCACATTTTGGTCTTCAACATTTATAACCCAGTTGACAGAAGCATAGGTTTTCAAACTTTGTAGGCTTGCGAAAAATTCTGATCAAATATGAAGACAAATCAAAGTTAGAAAGGAGTGATCAATGTTTTTTTATTGTTTGTTTGTTTTTGGGCCACACCCAGTGATGCTCGGGGTTATTCCTGGCTATGTGCTCAGAAATTGCCCCTGGCTTTGGGGGACCATAAGGGACTTCAAGAATGGAACCGAGGTCCATTTTCCCTATTTTTTAATTGTAAATGTAAAATCCTTCTTTTATCACCTTATCAGATATTAAATACGAATATATTTCATTTGTAAGAGCCAACTTATCACACATATGTTTTTTAAAAAAAACGTAAGTGATATCCATAAATTTTGATGGTAATGTTATGCATTTTGTCATGTGGAAACTCTTTTAGGAAGTTTTTAGACTTATTAGAGAAAGACAGTCCAGGAGGCACATGAAAAAAGCATTCAGCATTACTTTTCATTAGAGGAACACAAATCAAGAACACGATGAGTTATAATACCACACTTGTGAGAATAGCAATATCAAAATAGTTGGTACAATCTGTGCTGGAGAGGATGTAGAATGTTGTCTGATTCATTCAGCTGTATATGACCAGCAATTTCACTTTTGAGTATCCCCAGGATATATAAGCATTTATTCAAAGGACACATGCACACCACTATTCATTACTTCACTTAGTACAAATGCTAAGATATGGAATCATCCTAATGCCCAATGGCAGGTAAATTGATTGTGAAGAAGCGATATATGTATATATGAAATAGTGATATACATACATATTTAATGTATATTTATATTGGAAAACTATGCAATGGCAATGAACAATGAAATCATGTAATTTTCTGTAACCAGGTTAGAACTAGAAAATCTAGAAGATCTAGAAGACCTCATGTTGAGTGCAGTAAACAAGAAGAAAATAAATAAACATAATATAATCTTACTTATAAAGTAACTGTATGAGGAAATGTAGTAAACCAGGGATACCTAGATATGATTGATTGCAGAGTTTAGGAGGAAAAGGACAGAAAAGGAATAAAGTCAAGGGAGAAAGGAAGATGAGAGAGGGAAGTAACAGAGAGACATAGGTCAGGGTGTCAGTTATTCTGGGGATGAAGTAGAGTGGTATAGCTTTAAGTCCAAAGCATAGACACAACAACACCGAAAATATGAGAAATAAGCTGCAATCATTGACCTTTGCTATGTGCCTGTCAAGGTAGAGGAGGGGAATATCAAAGGGATTTATGGCAACACTGGTAGGGGGAAGCTGACCGGGGTGGTGGGGTTGGTGTTGATATATTGTATGCCTAGAATTCAACTAAAATAACTTTGCATATTATGTTTTTTTTTGGGGGGGGGGCTTAGCCGGTGACAATCAGGGGTTACTCCTGGCTATGCACTCAGAAATCGCTCCTGGCTTGGGGGACCATATCAGATGCTGGTGGTTTGAACTGTGGTGCCCCCTAGGTCAGCTGTGTGCAAGGAAAACACCCTACGATTTGCACCATCATTCAGGACCCTATTATGTATTTTTAATAAAATAAAATAATAAAAAGAATCTTAAGCAAGCAAAAAAACCCTAAAATCTTAGCTGTAAAAATAAAAAGTAATCTTACATTATTTGTATCTAATTTAATTTCACCATGGGAAAATATGCGGTATCAACCCCGGGGTGGGGCGGTAGGGGAGAGGATATGGGAACTAGGATGGGAACTGAGGTGGACGGAGGACTTTTTGGTGATGGGAGTTCCCCTGGTTTTATGCTAATTTGTACCTAAAATATGATTGCCAACGATATGTAACCCAACATGTTTAAAAATAAAATTATATTAAAAAATCGGATAAAACATATATGATAGCAATAATTATAAAATAAATTCATTATGTTCACTTTATAAAAAGAGGTATTTTGGTGCTCAATTTGCTATGTAACATTCTATTTGGTATTTTTCCATTACAGTCAATTACAGAAAAAGCAAAACATGCTTCTCACAAACACTTATGCAATATATTCATAGAATCATAACTCATTGTAATTCATTATTTGATGATTGAAAAAGAAATAGAATTTTTATAGAATAAAATATTACTTGAAAACAAAACAGTAGGGGGTAATGCTAGATACACAAAATAGATGGACATTTTGTTAGTGAAAGAAGGCAGCCTTAGATCACATACTGTGTGATGCCATTTACATTCAATGTCCAAAATAAGTAAATGTACAGTCATTGGCATTTGCCTAGAATTATGAGTATAGGGATAGCATGTAGCTGAAAGTGTTTATGAGGCTTCTTTCTGGGATGAAAGAATTATTCTAAAATGAGATTGTAATGATAAGTGCATATTTCTGTAAATGATTTAAAAATAGAATTGTATACCTTCATAAAAGTATATACATTATGAATTGCATAAAAATAAAGCAGTTAAAAAGTATTACAGATCTATGTAGTTAATAGATGTGTTCAAAAATTTTACATGCTTACGGTAGTTTATTATTTTTCCACGTGTTAAAGAGAGGTAATAATATGCCAACTATGTTTCTGATTTTTCTAGTTTTCCCAGCTTGTTTCATTTATCTGTGTGCTGTTTAGTTTAATTGCAGGGTAATGATGTGGTTAACTACAGTGCTAAAATAACTATCTAATCATCAAGAGTTATATGGTTAATATGAAATATTTTAAAATGTGATAAATGATACATAAACTTATATTACTTTTACAAAAATAGACATTGATATTACTGTTTTATATGCTTCAATCTATGAGTTTTTAACACAAATTTGGTAAGAATAGAGATAAATAGAAACAGCAAAATATTTTGAGTGAGAAAAAATTTTAATCTTTATATTTTTCTTTGTTTTAAACTATAATGGAAGTGTTTTAACCAAGTTTACAAGATAAAATAAATGGTTTTATCTGTTTTGAAAATGAATCAAAGCATTAAAGTTTTGAAAAGGAATTCATTAAATTTTATTATGAAATTTCTAGTCATTATATTTCTATAAATCTGATTATAAATATATTTGTCAATACCTAATCTGAAATATTTAAATCAAATTATTACAATAATTATTTAACTTTAATCTCTATACTTGTAATCGAGCAATTACTGCATGACTCAAAAGAACATAAAATAACTGTAGCTTTCAAAATATAACATCAATATAGGAATGTATTATTTTTCCCACTCCATCTGATACATTGTAGATATAAGAGCATCTCAACAAACGTCTTCAAGTCACCCCGATTAAACTAATATTCGTATTTATAAAATAAAATAAATCTAGTAGAGTGGGTACTTCATATAATTGTACTTCCAAAACATATACATTATTTTAAATAACAAAAGAAGAGAATATCTCTTAGGTGACAAAAAGATTTATTGTTTTACAATTTGATAGTCTTATACAAAAATATTAATGCAATAAGTAGAACGTACCATTCAATTTACTTTTAGTGTTAAAATCATTGTACCAATGCCTTGTATTGATTAAAGTTCAGCACTCAGTGTTTGCCACCTGGGTAGTGATTTGTTTAGTCTTCAATGCATAAAGTGTTTATTTCTATCACTTTTATCTTCATCACTATGTAGTTTAAAATTTCACATGGTAAAGCTAATTGCTGCATTATTTTAAAAGCAAGCAATTCTTTTTAACCACCCAATTTGAAAGGAGGTCAATGCTCAAGTTATGTTGATGTTATTGTAGATTTCATATGTACTTGATTAATGAGCTTGAGACTTCATTATCTAAATACACTTATGTTTGAAATATTCAAAAAGTCTTTTCTGATCCCTTGTGACATCTGTCAGCATTTTGTTTCCTCTGTTCTAATTCACCATAGTTTTCACAAGTAAGCTAAACTTCATCTTTCAGGAATTTATACATTTCTTAAATTTTAAAAATCATCCTGTTTTACTTTGTAGCTCTCAATCTTGTAGTACCATCTGAAGTTGTAAAATGAAGAATGCAATTGTTCAAAGTTGGAGAAGTAAATGAAATTTCACAACTACTTTCAAAATATTTAACACAAATTCTATTTTGTAAGACATTTATAATATTTAATTTATTGGGTCAGGGTGATAGTACAGGATTAAAACTGAACAAGGTTTCTTCCCAAGCTTCTCTAGCTTTGAAGAGCCCTAAGTACTGCTGGGATGGCCCAAGGGGTCCTAGGTCCCCACGGCCTGAGCAGCATTATATCCTCAGGTTCTAGCATTGAACAGTTGTCCAAGAAGGGAGATTTGGGACATTGGTGATGGGAATGTTGCACTGGTGAAGGGGAATGTTCTTTACATGACTGAAACACAACTACATTATATTTGTAATTAAGGTATTTGCATAAAGATATTACTAAAAATGATGGTTTTATATTTCCAGTAATTTTCCCACATCCTTTGAGTACTTGCAAGTTCTCTTAGAAGTACTTCAGTTCTTTAGGAGGCCACCTCTAAAATTAATGGGAACATTTAAAGTTGTGACCATATCAAACAATTATTATTAATAATTTCATGTATTTTTATTTGGCTTCTAGTCAATGGACTTATGTAGATGTCATCAAAGTGTTGCTCTATGTATTTCCTGCAATAATTAAAAATATTCTTAGGAGTTTGGTATAAATTTTATTTATCAAACTGCAGGAGTGATAAAACAACAGTAGGGAGTTTGCCTTGCAAGTGGCTGACCCAGAAGGGACCTGGGTTCTATCCCCGATGTCCCATATGGTCCCCCAACCAGGAGTGATTTCTGAGTGCATAGCTAGGAGTAACGCCTGAGCATTACCGGGTGTGGCCCAAAACCAAAACCAAAACAAACAGAAAAAGAATGGTAAATATTTTTCTATTGAATACAAATTTATTTTTCAGGATATTAGCTATTTGGTCATACTTTTATGTTGCTTTTGTTTAGCTATTCGTTTTTTTTTCATCAGCTGTTAACCAAATTTCTTTTTAAAATGTATTTTGTCTATGTGATTGCTAAGCATTAAACTCAGGTCATCATACACAACTCGATTATTGAGTTACCATACTGATCTGAATTTTTGTTAAGCTTATACTTCTTTTCTCAATACTACATGCAAAATTCTTATCAAAACTCAACTCCAGTGCTGTTTATCCCCAAGTTATTCAACCAAATTTCAATCAGATATATTTCTATGTATTTGTTTTTATGACATTTGTTTTCTCAAGTATTATTCATTGAAGTCTGTTTTGTCTGAATGTTTTGTGTAGTCTATTAATATTTTGACTGCATATCATTACTTGTATAACAATTTACCCATATTTGCATTTTCAGAGGAACTAGCACATTGTCCAAAAGATAGTGGTGATATAAATTCTATGTATCATTAAATTTTGCAAAGAATAGCAAAAGGAAATTAAAATTCTTTCATATTAATGATTTCAACTATTTGAGAATCATTTAAAGAAACTGACAGCTCTGGTAGAGTATATATATTTAAGGTGTTTCGAATTATAAATATGTCAGTGGGATTTTTCTTTCCTTCTTGCATATTTCCTGATATATAAAGATACATAATTATTGGCCAGTACAAATAACAATTTTCTTGAAGTTACTGGTGTCATTCTGGGAGGGAAATAAAAGAAATAGAAATATTCGGTAAAAATGAGATTGCAATATTTTCTAAGATAGCCTCATTCGATGTCAAATTAGAAAGCTCATCAGTTAGATATCAAGACAGTTTTCAACCAGCCATGAGACATCACAGCCATATGTAATTTAATCACGTTGTCAGTCATGGATCTCATTAAGAAGAAGAGTACTGCTATATCTACATATAATGAAATGTGACATTGACAGCTCTTACAACCAGTTTATGCATTTCCATTTCTTTAGTTTTCTATAAAGGACAAAATTCTATTTAGTGATTCAAAAGTTAAATTCCAGTTCCTTGGCTTTTTTTGCCATTGTCATTGCATACATTTTGCCATTATAATTATCTAATTTTATACATATTCCATTATATAAATTAGACAAGGGAAAAGGATGAAAGAGACAAAGAAGAAGCCATGAGAGAGTTGAGATTTGTTGCTATTCTATTAACTTAAAGCTTCCATAAAAGAGACAACTGATGTCAGTCAATAGCTAACAATATGTTTGGCAATTGATTTAAAACAATTTATCTGATTTAATTTAAACATAGTCTACTATATAGGAATTTCCATCATCTTAAAGATTAAAATATTGAATCTGACAGTTGACATAAATTTCTCACTATTACAAATATAAATGGCAGGAAGACATCCAAAATCAATTATTTTTATTCAGGTACTTCTACCTCATTATCCTATTTCCAAACTAGCAGAACTATGTTCCACTTTGAATGAAAATTTCTAGTTCTTAAAACTTATCATTAGAAAATAAGGTTCAACAAGTGGTTTAGTAAAGAAAAATAATGGAAGCTGTTGAAAGCTTCTAGATAACAGGTGCAGTCGGTAACCTAATAGGCACTTTACAAAATACCCGGGTGTGGATCTATCCTTCTATTTTGCTCTATCTTACATTAAAATTCGTTCTTATTTTGTATTTAATTCATTTCATTACTTGGAATTTAATATAGGAAATATAATGTTGTTTTATTATGGCTTTCAATTCCAAGATCTCTTATTATATTTCTAAGAGTTTCTGACATTTGCTTATATAAGTGGCCATGCCTTTTGAATTCTTTTTTTTTGGGGGGTGGGGGAGGTTGGGCCATACCCGGCATTACTCAGGGCTTACTCCTGGCTATCTTCTCAGATAGGGGGACCATAGGGGACCATATGGGACATGGGGATTCAAACCAACCACCTTAGGTCCTGAATTGGCTGCTTGCAAGGCAAATACCACTGTGTTATCTCTTCGGCCCCAATTCTTGGGAGATCAGTTGATTTCCCCATTTTCATAGATTTTTTTCTCTCCTGATCCCTTAATTACTATTTACAGAAGTTTCTGTTTTCTCCTTCAAGATTTCCATTGAGTACTGCCAGGAATAAGTCTTGAGAACAATCTTGTGTGGCCCCCCGAAGACAAATAATACTAGTTTAATGCAGTCATACATATGATATTGAAAAGCACTGGATTCAGAGCTGATCTCTTTACAAAATTCCACCACGGCAGTGAAAGATTTATCTTAGAAGATATTATTTAGGTCATTATATAAATATATTTAACAATTATTTAGGGGGCTGGGTGGTGGCACTGGAGGTAAGGTGCCTGCGCTAACCTAGGACTGACCGCGGTTCGATCCCCCGGTTCCCCATATGGTCCCCCATGCCTGCCAGGAGTGACTTCTGAGCGAATAGCCAGGAGTAACCCCTGAGAGTTACTGGGTGTGGCCCAACCCCCCCAAATTATTTAAATTAATATACGAATATAGTCATGTTTAATCTATAAATCTTACTAACAATTAAATGTTGATATTGCCCTATCCACTATACTATCACTTCAGTTTTTAGAAGTGACTGTCTTAATGACCAATGTATCTTAAAACTTTTATTGATGTAGCATTGCATGCATAACATAAAATTAGTTTTATACCTTTTGTTAGACAAATATTACAATAGTGACAAACATTTAAAGTTATGCCTTATCTAAAGACAAAAAATAGTAGATATCTTTACCTTAAATTTCATGTTTCTTTTTATAAGAACTGCAATTTTCAAGAAGTAATCTATTATTATATTTCAATTTTCAGTGTTATTTTTGAATTTCTGGTTAAAGTCAAATTTTTACTTTCTTAAAAACTGGGCAACAAAAATAATAACAAATGAAATTATAAAATGCATCTTTCCATTTTCAAAGGCATTCAAGTAAAAGCAAATATGGTGTAATCATTACGGATAAAATGATAGGGAAATATAGAGTTAATGACTAATTTGGACTGGGGAACAATCAGTAATGTCACAGTACAGGGCATGATAATATTAAATTTGGAAGGTGGTTTTTAAGATATTATAGAGATAAAAGCATGAACATAAAGAAATGGTGAATTTAGGAGGGAGTAGGGAAGACAACATATAATAAAATTTCATAAAATAGTGCATGTACACTACAAATACTAAAAGCATAAATTAGAAAACAAGTGGTAGGATTCTAGTAAAGATATGTGAACATCCTTTAAATGTTATTTTTTAACTTCTTGGGAAAATATTTTTGTTGAGAAATACATGCCTGTCACAAAAAAATTGTCAAGGCTTAAATGGTGAGTGTTTAAAATGGTCATCCAATCAGAACTGTTTGCTTATTAAAGTGCTTGCTTAAGAAATCAGGTGCTCAGGTACTAATGCATTTATTGATGACATGCAAATTTGTTATATATTGAAACATCTTTATCAAGATGTCTTTTCTCTCTATTTCACTCTTAAAACAGTATAGAGAACAAATCTGAAAATCTTGCATTCAGTTTCCATTTATGAAAAAATTCAATTAAAGCAAAACAAAAGACAAATAATATTGAGTGTGAATAAATTGACTTTTCTTCAAAGTAAACTGAGTAACGCATTCATAAGAGACCATGAAGTTGAAATTATATTTACTATGGAGCTTCTCCCTGACAAGATATATTACATCAAACTTATTTATAATTTATATAAAATAGAAATCATGCCAGCTATAATTTTATATTTTTAAGAAACATTTTGATTATTAGACTATATTAAGCCATCTTGAAAATAAAGACTGTATAAGAAATTATGTTAAGACAATGGGTGAGTATATAAGTAACAAATAAAATAGCATTTAACTATTAAAAAGTGTTCATTGAAATCACTAAATCATATATTTTGCTATTCAATTGTAGTTAGTGCTAATTACCTTATATCTTTCCTTTTCTATGCACTGTACATATATTTTATTTATTTTTATATATAGGTTTTGGGGTCACATCTGGCAATGCTCAGGAATCACTCTTTTTTTTTTTTTTTTGGATCACACCCGGCAGTGCTCAGGGCTTACTCCTGGCTCCATGCTCAGAAATTGCTCCTGGCAGGCACGGAGGACCATATGGGGCACAGGGATTCGAACCGATGACCTTTTGCATGAAAGGCAAACGCCTTACCTCCATGCTATCTCCCGTGCCCCAGGAATCACTCTGAAAACCATTTGGGAAGTAGGGGATTAAAATTCTGTTGTATGCCTTCAAAGCAAACATAATATTGGTTGCATTATTATTATGGCTTCCATTTTACATATGTTAGTAATTTTGTCATCTTATTGGTTTAAAAGATAATTAGTAATCTGAAACATCAGTGTCCCTCTCTCAAAAAGATGGTTAATGTTTAGTTATTTGTAGTATAGTATGAATAGTGCTGTTGCGGAGTTAAAAACTAAATGTAATTAAAGTGATTCCATGAAAATGCATGCAAGTGTAAAACTGTAAATCTGTCAGTGAAATGTCTAAACTATGTCTAAATTTACTCTGCCCACCTCCAGTCTACTGTTTATATTGAAGTCATTGTATACTAGCCTCTAAAGTGGTGACTTTTTATGTAATTTTTCTAATTGAAAGTTGGCAATTGCTTAATCTTCCCTCTCTAAATTTAAATATTCTATTGTATCTTTTTCTTGCTTTCTTGTGTCCTCTCTGAAATTAGTAAGATTAAATTTGTCAGGCAAAACAAGTTAGGTTTTGAATTGGCTATTTGTTCTTGAAACCAACTTTGTTTTTAACTATCTGCTTGGCAAGTCACTTCATTTCCTTGGAAATTTATTCAGATATTAATTCCTCAACATTTTTTATTTTCTTAAAATTGTATAATAAGTACTCTGAATAATTATTTCTACTCATATTTCCCTATAGAGCAAATTATCTTTTTTTAACGTATCATCTTTAACTTTACTGGTATGTACTATATACATCTTCTACCTATATTGAAAATTAATATACACAAGGCTATAAACTATATGGCATATTTATTTGCTAATGTAAATAAAATGTTTAGAAACAGAACTATGTACACAATAGGCTATTAATACATACATATGTATTAAGTGAATATATTAAATGAATATGCATATATGTATTAATGTGTACATACTATCTATGAATATATACTCATATTGTGAATACATACAATATATAAACTTGAATAAATATAAATTTGAGTGTATGCATGAACATATATGTGAATATGCCCATATATATTATATGAATAATTGAATATTAATCATATATATTAATATATATGTGATTAAATATGAATACATTTATGGCTATGAATATATGTATTTATGTATTGAATGGTACATTATTCACTTCTATTCACTTATTACCAAGTGAATAATGCATATGAAATATGTATTAAGCAAATAATACATTTTGAATATGTATTAAGTGAATAACATATTGAATATGCATTGAGTGAATATATGAGTGTATAATAAGTGTATATTTGATTACAAAACTTAAAAACAACATTAATATAGAAAAATTATGAAGCTGGGATTAGCTCAAGTGTTAGAGCATTTGCTTACACATATATGTGTAAAGCCCTAGATTTGATCCCAGGCATCACTTGGTTCACAGACTTGCTAGACTGATTGTTGAGAATGACCACAGTCATAATTACAAATGCAATTAGAAGTTCTGTAGTAATTTCCTTAGTCTGAATAACTGGCAACGAACACCTGGCTTTATAGTGAAATGCTTAAAGCTATTTTTCTGAAATTGGGCCCAAGAGAAGGAGACTATCACCATGTATTCAATAGTGTATCAGAATCCATAATAAAAGCAAATATAATGTTTGCCAATTTATTAAAAAATTAAAAAATAATATATAAGGAAAATAATAAGACTTCTTTTAGTTGCACGATGTTGTAGTTTACAAAACCAAAAAGAATATCCAGAACCTTGCATGCAACAAACCCTAATTTCAGTCCTTGAAAAACTCAAATATAATTTGAACATTGAGTGAAATGATTTTAAGCACAGAGCCAAAAGTAAGACCTGAGCACTGGTAAGTGTGGCCTCAATATGTCCCAAAGTTTAATTGAAAAACTCAATTAGTTAATCAGATATTTTATGAATACAAGGTTAATACTGAAAGATCAACTGTATTTCTTCTGTATATCAGCTACAAATATACCATGAAATATTTATAATAGGAAAATACTCAAATTTCAAATTAAATATCTATAAAATACTATTGAAAGACATCAAATACAATTTAAACTTGAAAAATAAAAAATTTTTATTCCTTTTTTCTTTTTTAACTGAAACCAGCTGCAAACAATTATAATCATGGTGCTCAAACACTATTATAAGAAATTAAAAATAAACCTTCAGTTTATTTTCTTTTATTCCCTCTTCTTTTTCTTCTTCCTTTCTCCTCTTTTTACTTTTATTCTTCCTAGTCCTCTTCTATTTCTCTTCATTTTCTTCTACTTCTACCTCTTCTTTTTCTTTCTCTTCATTTTCTTCTTTCTCTTCATTTTCTTCTTTTTCATCATCATCATCTTCTTCTTCTTCTTCCTCTTCTTCTTCTTCTTCTTCCCCTTCTTTTTTCTTGTCTTCATTTTATTCTTTTCCTTATTCCTGTTTCTCTTCTTCCTCTTCTTTTCTTCCTCCACCTCTTCTTCTGCCTCCTTTTTTCTTCCTCCTCTTTATCTTCTTTCTCTTCTTTTTTTCTGTTTTATCTTCTCCATCTTCCACTTCTTCATCTCTTGCTCTTCTCACACTTCCTCCAACTCTTCTTAATAATCTCTTTCTGGGTCTCTGGGATTTCAATGATTCCTAAGTAGTTTCTGTTGAGTTTATCAAAGTCGTCTGTTTTCATCTGTTCACATTTTTTGAGTGGTTTATTCATTGTCTGATCATTTGAGTTAAGGTTTTTTTTTCCAATCTCTTCTGCTGTATGGAGTTGTTCTGCATCTCATCCCCTGACTTACTGACGCCATCCTCAGCTGTTGTTACTCCGTTGAAGAGACTTTTCATTGAGGCTTTCATTTCATCTACTGAGTTTTTGAGACCTGTTATATCATTTTGGAGTTTTCTGAGTTATATCATTGTGGTATGTTCAGCTGGATCTATGCTTGCTCTGAGATTTTTGAGCATCCTTTATACTAATTAATTAATTAATCTAAACTCCTTATTTGAGAGGCTATCTAGGTGGTGGATACTTTTCAGGTCATCTTTATTCTCTATGTATGTTGTTGTCCTGCATTGTTTCCCCCATCTCAACACTTGTATAGTCGTTTATACTGTGTTCTGTGCTGGGGTTCTTGGGTTAGAAGATGTGAGCGGCCACAGAGCAAATCTGGGTTTGGGCCCTGGAGATTGTGTTCAATGAGTCTTCTTGGCTGTCTTGTGCAGAAAAGCCGGAAATAAAACATTTTTATCTACAAAATCCTTCTGATTTATAATGAACTTTTTCAGAGATGAAAATAGAAATTATCATGTGATTTTTAATATGTTATATAAGAAACTGAAAATGTTGCAAAATAACTGCACTAAATAATACAAACTAGAAATATAATAATTATAAACCTTTTAAAATGTGGAATTCACAGAAAATAAGAATACTATATATCTTCTTAGTAATTTTTTGTTATTCTAGGGATAATAGATAATTTAACTTTTGAAATATTATCAAGTTTGAGTCCTAGTAGAATGAAAGGCTTTAGAAATTTTTAAATATACTGATCATTTTATTCTTATGTTTTTTTTGAAAAATATATCTAATATCTTCACCATTACAATTAACCAATATTAAATACATGAAAAATTTGTTTTTTTAAAAACATAATTATACCACACTAGTGATCTTGCCGCCAGATGCCACTTTTTATAATAACAGATGTAACTGATGATAAAGTGAATTCTTGAAACTACTTCCAACAGAATAGTTAAAACAATCTCCAATCAGGTCTGATAGCATACAGCTGTTATTCATAATGGACAAAGCAAATTTTCTTTACTTTACATAACAATATAGATATTTTGAAACTAAAACACCCGGCAACTCAGAGTTACAGAATTCATTGCTTTCATGATGACTGTCAAAGGCCAATCTTCTAGAAAGACTTGGAAGCATATTTTTTTATCCATGTATGTATTATAAATTCTTAAATAACAGATCTTCACATGCTTCTATGCAATGAGAATAGTTTAAAAAGTAATTTTTAAAGTGGTATTTCTATCCTGTGAAGTATGTTATTAACAGGGTTTGACAGTTAAGTCATGTACTAACTTTTCCAACTTATCTATTACAATCATATTTAAATAACTGCCCAATATATGTATAGTAGTGTAATATTAAATTTATTTTATTTAGAATATTCAGAATAATCAATAATTATAAGTTCTTAAACTATTTAATTATAAAATAATCATAATTATATATAAACACATATTTAATTTTATCAATTAATGATGTGATTTTTTTCATCTCTTCAAAGAAATACTAGTATTAGTTAACTAGAACTATGTTGGATTTTATGAAAGATTATAAAACATATTATTTTAAAGTCTGAGGCTAATAAATTAATGCATTATATGATTAGAAAAATGAGGACAATGATTAATAAGGGTTAAAAGATGAATTATTTGTAAATAATAAATTAACATCCCATGGATGGGATAAAATATTTGCACATCAGGCAGCACATATATGCATGGGGTAAAATCTAAGATATGCAAAGAACTCATGGCAATGTGCAGCAGAGGCCAAGGTCATTTAACCATTAGAGATGGAAAGGAGCAGTATAGATAAATACACTAATCATGGAGTCAAAATACCTAAAACAAGATACCAAACTTCAGAAACCAAAGTTAAAAATGTGTTGTCAAAGTGGGAGGTATGTGGGTGTGGGTGTGGATAATTGGGTGTTGGGAGGAAACCTGGGAACCTTGGTGGATGGATGAAGACACTGGTAGCGAGACTGATGCTGGAACATAATATTCTAAAATCTCAATCTATATGAATAACTTTTAAAATAATGATGTTTTAATTAAAAGTTAAAAAATATTGACAAGAAGCTAGTACTGAATAATCCCAGGGAGATACATCTTGAGGCTGAAAACTTTGAAACCTTCTTGAAATGAAGGCAGGCATATTCATTTCTTTTCAAAGAGGCTTGGTAACCACTACACATGAATTTCTCCAACATATAAATAAATGGTCAGATCCATAGTTGCACATGCGAGCCCACAGCATGTTCTCCATATTTTGTGGTACTAACATCCCAGTAGGAGCACAGCAAATTTAATGGGAAAGTTGTGTAGACACCCAGTAAGCTTAAAGAGTGAAAGCAAAAAATACAAAAGGCTCACCCAAACCAAACACTTCAATAAAATCCTGGCAATGACTATAGTAACACCATTCTAAAATATAACAATAATCAAAATTGACTTTTATCAATTTTTTTTGCTACTCCTGGTTATACTCAGGGATTACTCCTGGCTATGTGCTCGAAATTGCTCCTGGGTTTGGGGGCCATATGGGACACTGGGGTAATGATTAAACCATGATCTGTCCTAGCCTACGGCAGGCAAGGCAGACTCCTTACAATTTGTGCCACTGCTCCAGCCCCTATTTATTTTCTAATAAATCTATTTCCCGTTTTGTTGTAACAAATAATATGAAGTAAATTTGTTTCTGATAAGAGGGTAGTCTTAGGGATGGGAAACTGGGGGTGTTGGTGGTGGAAATTCAGGTGGGTAGTGGGATTGGTGTTGGAGTAATTCTGGAAACAACTCTCTTATAAACAACTTTGTTTTTAAATCAAAGTATTAAAGTAAAAGAAAAGCATTTAATGTAACTCATAAAAAGGAAAAAGGAAAATATTACAAGAATGAGAAGATGGGATAAAAATTATCAAAGTAAGATATATAAATGGCCAGCATGCACTTTAAAATGTTCATAATTACTTATAAAAATGAAAATTAAAGTATACTCTTATTTTGATAAAAAATGTTGTGTAATATTCTAATTCCTTTAACATATTTTAATGTTTCATAAATGTTCAACTTAAATTAGCAGAATTGACTTCAGTTTTACAATAAAAATGTTTAATAAAAATGTTACTCTTAAAAATCTAGTCTCATTTATTCCTTTTTGTGTTATTACAATATGGATATTGCATTTATATATACTACAGACAATAATGCATTGTAAAAAAATTAAAAGTAGTTATTTACACTTATGTTAATTTTAGAAACTCAGAGAAAAGAAGAGCAGCAATTTTAGAGCTTTTATATTTATCTTCTTGTTTACCACTTTGGTTCTTGCCTTTTGTCCCTGTGGGTTTTAGTCTCCATCTGGCTTAATGTCCTCCGTGCAATACAGTTTTCCTCCTCATGTTATTGCAAATATGTCACATTTCTATGTGTTAGAGCTTAACAATACAACTGTACCCATATTGTTTTATCCAAATAAGAAAAACAATTGTAATAAAAGAAAATACATGAGACACTTTTATAAGTTCATTATTTCTCTTACCCATGCTCATCAATTTTTTAAATGATCTGTCCACCCATGATTTAGATAATTTTTTTCAAAGAACCAGATGCACACTTAAAAAATATGAGTCATTAACAAATGGAAACAAGTTATTGCTGTGGTTTTTCTTCTGGGTCTCAAACTGAGTTAACAGGGAGATCTGTCCCCGACTTGTCCCCATACAATCTCAGGAGAAGTTGGCTTCACTAAACTAAAGATGTGTCAATATATTTTTAGGTGATCTGTTTTAAAGTAAAATTAAACATCAAAATTTCAAGAAATGCTAGTATATCAGCAAAAGTATTGTTGAATGTAGCAAATTTGTGATGCTCAAAATAGCTGCAGTTGAGGGCCGGGCGGTGGCGCTGGAGGTAAGGTGCCTGCCTTGCCTGCGCTAACCTAGGATGGACCACGGTTCGATCCCCCGGTTCCCCATATGGTCCCCGTGCCTGCCAGAAGCGACTTCTGAGCGAATAGCCAGGAGTAACTCCTGAGCGTCACCGGGTGTGGCCCCCCCCCCAAAAAAAAAGAACCCCCCAAAAATAGCTGCAGTTACATATCTGTATGTTGTATATCTCAGATGACAGTTGTTACCGGAGAAGCTATATAAATGAAAATTTGAAGCATTAGCCATAATTACTTTTTTAACCAATAATAACTTATTGGGAACATTTATTTATATATTTGAGCAGCCATACACTATATCTTTATATGGAGCATCTGATCAATGATCTCTCCATTTTTTAATAGCCCTCCTCTTAATGTCCTATGCTCTTATCCCATTTTTAATGGGAAGGAAAGATTGTACGTCATTTAGAATACTCTACTTAGGGATCATTTTTGGTGTTATTCGAAGGACAATATGCTATGTCGTGAATTCAACAAGTTAACTACATGAAGGCGAATGTCTGAGCCTCTGTTCTATCTCTGGCACCCCAGATTAATCCATTTCATTTTTGTTTAATTTGGGGGCCATACCTGATAATGCTCAAGATTACTCCTGCTTCTGAAATCAGAAATAAATCCTGATTAATCTTTGAGAACCATTTAAGATGCTGAGGATAGAATTCATGTCAACTCACACATGGCAAGCACCTTACCCACAGTATGCTGTACTACCTCATGCTATCTCTCTGACCCTGATTAGCCCATTTCTTAGCACAGGATATAACTCATTTCCTCCCTCACTGACTTCAGAATCTCTGTGGATTCCCTATGCATATGTAATTAATGTTTTTTTTACTTCTATTAATCTTTTTATTGTCAATAATTTTATTATGCAGCCAATTCAAAGTAGTTAGCAAAAAATTCCTCTTGCCCAAAATTCATGAACTGACATTAGATGCTAGTTCACTTTTTCTGAAAGTAAACAAATGAAAAGATAAATAAATTATGGATTCTAAATTATGTGAAGTTAAAATATGATGACCAGGTTATCAATCATATTTTCCGCTTCTCTAAAATGTAAGAGGTTACTTATGATTCTCCTCTTTGAGCAGATATTTCTTGAGCTGTGACTTGAAAAAAATAAGAGGAAAGAAGAGATGAAAAGATTCTTATATACCAATTAGATTTTGCAAATATTGAAAGGATGTATACATTTTGTTATGTACTTATAGAACATACTGTGTTTTAAAAACGTGTGAAGGTGTATTTTAAAATATTTTAAGTTGAGACATAATTAACATGCAACATTGTATTATCTTGATATAATAATGTTAAAATTTAATGTTTGTTATTATATAGCCACCAAAAGACATACTTCATGCTAATAACCATCATCACATGGTTATAAATTACCATTTGTGATGAGAACTCTTATAACCTTTTATTTTCACATCCTACATGTATATATATATATTGTCTCTAAATTTATTTTATAAATGACAGTGTAAGGTTTTATATTTATGTACTTGAAAATGAATATTGTGAAGTTTCAAAAGATGAAAGAATTTTAAATTTATAGACATTAAGTTAAAAATTAAGAATATACTTTGCCTGAAAATAAATATAATCTTTGTTAATGTTTGTTTTCTTAGAAGCAGGAGATTTTGCTTTTATCTGAATTTAAAGGCAGAGTTATATAGGAGAGGGCAAAGCAGGACACCAACAATCTAGTTAATTTTAAATATTACTTACATAAAGATTAACCAGTCAGATTTATGAAGGGCATAGCTATGATGATGGAGTGAGAACACTTAAAAGAGGGAGCATGGGGCCAGAGAGATAGCATGGAGATAGGGTATTTTCCTTGCATGCAGAAGAAAGGTGGTTAATCCCGATATCCCATATGGTCCCCCGAGCCTGCCAGGGGTGATTTCTGTGTGTAGAGCCACGAGTAGCCCCTGAGCACTGCCGGGTGTGACCCAAAAACCAAAAAATAAAAAATAAAAAAATAATAAAAGAGGGAACACTAATTATTTAACTCCCTTTGACCCAGAAGATTGACTGCCTCCCTAGAGCAATTCACTTGCTGAATCTCTGGGTCAAGAAAAGTAAAGCATTTTGTGATGGAAGGAGAAAGAAAAGGCAAAGGCATCAAAACCAGTAAACACTAGCATGGAGAGACAGGACAGATCACAGAACATCAGTAACAGAATCAGGCCACTGGGCACACCTAGACTAGGAAGGACAGAATCAGCAAAGTATCAGTCTAAGACATGGTTCACATAACATCTGGGGAGTCATAAAGTACCCTATTTAGAGATGTTAATTAAATAACTATAACTTCATAACCATCTGGACTTTTGTATGGTAATTCAACGACTCAAGGACACACATAGGAATTAGAACAGTTTTGTGATAACAGCACAAATGTGTTAAAATAGTACCAGAACCTTGTATATTTTGTCCATTATAGGCCTGTTAACACCAAGGAATATAGAATAAATAGCCTGAGAAAAATCCTGGCTGCTAAACTTCCACAATGACAATGGATTTTGAGGGTTAAGAATAATGTTATATTGAGAGAAGTTATTTATACCCTTTGTCATTTTCTTTGTACAGGGAAATTGTCTTTGATTTTATAAAAATAACTTGTAAAATACATTCTACAAGAAATGCAATACTGAGATGGGGGTGCAGCTGTGAAACAGGTAGATACAATAATCAGTCGTCATGGAGATTTAATTTTTATAGGAAAGTTAAAAGCTGAACAAGTAATCACAAGGTGATAACTTATACATAGAAAATGTAGAAGATGTGATGAAATAAATGACCCAGCAAATTAATCTAGTCAGGTGTCTATATGGCATGGTAAATTAGTCCAGTCAGGTATCTGGGCTATTATAGAAGTATTCTGGGGTGAGTGATGATTGAATTATCAAGTTAGAAATTAAGGTAGTATCAGTTAAAAAATAACTTTAGGAGTAATTATTCCAGATAAGGGGAAAGTGAATTAATTTAAGAACAGATATGTTAAGTTTCTGAAAGATATAGAATGTCTAGCTCAGGATTCTAATCTTAAACTTTTGCTAATTTTCATCTCTTATTTCATGGATTGTTTCTAATTCTCCAATGCTCCATGGCTCCCACTCCATCATGATTGAGAATAAGTGTAGCTTTGATATTTCATTAATGCTGTAATACATGTTTCAAGGAAACTGATAAAACAATTGAGTTTAGGGCTTGTGAATAAATAGTCAAAGCAATTCACCTAAGAATCTAATCTGTAGAAGAAAATAGTGGAGAACAACAACATTTTAGTGAAAATGTAATTGAATCAATGGATAGGCAATATCAAATGAGGTGTAAAAACGTATAGGGTTGGTGAAAGTTAAATGTTATGTGAAAAATTTTAAAGTTACAGTAAAATTTTGGAAGTGAAAATGTGTCCACAGCGGTAAACCTGGGTATATACAGAGGCATGAATGGTAGTTACGAATTATCAATGGAGTATTTCATGAATTAGAATGTAACAATATGTTTGAAATAAGAAAAAAGGAAGTTTCAATAAAGAAAAGCTTGGCACTATGGCAATTTATATGTGGTTTTCTAGATGAAGCTAGACTTTGCAAAGAGTCGAGAAGTAAAAAGGGATTAGAATAAAGAATAAGCCAGGACACAATGTTTACATATGGCGAGGAGGAAATAGGTGGCTAATAACAAAGACTAATGACCAATTCCAGAGTGCAAAGGGGAGTTTTGCTACCACCAAGCAATTCCCTTCACCAGTTGGGTGTCTTATTTTTTAATTCAACTGTACTATTGCCAGAAGGCAAGTCTCCAGAGGCTGCTGAAATTAGAAGACTCCAGGGTGTTCCAGCTCAGCCAAGGCAATTGCCCAGCCAATCCCACGAAGGTTACATTCAGATCCATTTTATCCGTGTGCCCTGGGTGCCTGCTTTGCCATCCTGGAGCCTAGGAGTCAGGGAAGCCAAAGAAATTTAGTCAGGAGAGGATTTATACAGATCAAAGAAGAGGAAAGGGATGAACTTCAACCCAGGCACTAGCCAAATAAAATAGAAAGAAAAGGTTTTATTTACTGAGGGGAAATTCACATCCAAATTCTGGATGCAGATGCTTTTAAGTAATAATGTCACTGTTGGATTTTGGGTCAGAGAACATATAGGATGAATTAAGTAAGGTCTGCATATTCATAAAGAGGGTAGAGTATCTTGGTTTGAGTTGGGTAATCTTTAAAGTTAAAGGGTATGTGATTTCACATGTATTTGGTCTTAATGAAGGAAAAGACAAAATCTGCACCAGAAATTTCTGTATTAAGCATTAACTTACAACTGGTTAGAACTATTTCTTCTAAGTTCTTTGATTAGTAGCTGGTAACTGCAAGAATCACAAAATATTGGATAGGACAGTTCTATACTTTTAGAGCTTTTGCACTTCTCAGAAATCCCCTATACTGCTTCCTTACAAATACTTTCAGCATGGGCATGGTGTCTCATTTATAAGGTATGGGATCAATTCTACAAAACTATCCCAACAACCTCCTACAGCAGTCTCAAGCGGATTATCACTTGTCCTTCTGGCTGACTGACTACAGATTGGAGGTTTCAATGACTCCATCTGTGGATTCTATTAATTTGCTAAAGCTTCTCACAGTAATCAGAAAAACAATTTATTTTCTAGGATTTCTAGTTTATTGTAAAAGGTTCACACAGGAACAGCCAAATGAAAAAGATATATGGACAAGGTGGTAAAAGAGCTCAGAGCTCCCAGGTTCTCTCTGAATGCATCACAGACTAAATCTCTCTGTGCTCACCAGCCCATAAACTCTCCATAGCTTGTCCTTTTTCAGGAATTTTTTTGAGGCTTTTTTACATAGGCAAGGCTGATTAACTTATTGGCCTTTGGTGATTAATTCAGCGTCCAGCTATTTTCCTCCCCTCAGAAATCAAGAGATTGGACTAAAATTTATATTTATAGTTGTTTCTCTCAGTGGTAATCAGGCCCTTTCCATAGGTGCTTTCCAAATACTTTCTCATTAACTAAGTGGAGTTGTCATAGAAAGGTCTTTGAAGGCTTATTCAGAATAACAAAATACATATTTCACTTTTATGCTCCCGAATTTTTTTAGGATTTGAGGTGAGGACATTAAATATTCTAACAGAAGATGTTCCAACGATTTTATCTTGTAGGAAATTCCAAATGTTTGGGAAAGTTGTGAGTCAGTAAATGTGAGTGCTAAATATGCCAGAAATATATTTTGGCCACTCACTGACCATGAATTTATTGCTGATAAGTCATAATATTAAATAATGCCATATTATTTCACAGCATTAACCTTAAAGAACGGCAAAGATATATACAAATAAAAGCGTACTCTTTTAATTAAATAATGATTAAATTCTGTACTCTCTCATATACATTTGAAAGAAACAGTACAATTAAACAAGATGGCTAAAGTAGTTAAACATTTTATAGAAAACTTAGAGTAAATATAATTTCTATTACTGGCTTAATATCTATTACTGGCTTAATACAAAGAAAGCAATATGATTTGACTAATATTTTTAGACTTCCTAAAATATAATTTCTTGTGGTAATGTTTGTCAGAACATTGGAGAGAGAAACAAAATCATTTTATAGATCAGATAATATGCACAAACTCCTTTTGAGGGAACGAAGGAAAAACAGTCTCTTGGGGGAAAAGAAAGAACAATAAAGAGTTTCTGGTCTGAAAAACACTAAGAAACAAGAGTAAAAATAAGGGAGACTTTATTGGCCTGAAAGCACTGTGAGCTGGGAAGCTGAATGGAGACTTATCTAGCACTGGTTGGAGAAAAGCATCAAAGAGAGATAATAGAGGTCTGGTTCTATACCCAATAGAAGTACAGAGAGGTACCAATTTATCTATATTCTAGTAGTCTATTAGGAAACCATATAACTATAGTAAACTTGAGCATATGCAACTGAGGAATCTACAATGAAATATATACTGAAATGAATATGTACAGAAAATGGCAGAGAAGAAGCATGGGGGATATGTTTTTAGTATAATGAAGAACAAAGAGGTCAAAAGTTAAGAACAACTTGACCATGCTGACTACTACTATCTAGGCTGGTGACCTTGGTGACCTTGTCAATGCAAAATTATTCTTGAAGTTCTTCCAATCAGAGTAGGTTCTGCAAAGGAGAGGTTGTGGCCCTCTCCTTGATAGAGTAGAAGCCTTAGGACAGTCTATTTCAGCTATTTCAAAGTTCAAAAATATTTTTAAATTAGAGATGAGGGATACTTCTAAAAGAACTCTGTCTCTTTGTCTTTTCACTGGCAAAATATACATGGAAGAGAACTGTTGCTTTTTTCACTGTGTATCTGAGCAGATGGTAAGAAATCAAAGAGGAAGTTATTTCTCCCACACCCTCTTTAATATGGTTGTGTATTATCCCCCATCAGCAGATATCTCCATAATCTATTTGACTGGCAATATCTCAGACAGGAGAGATTTTAAATGGCCAATTAAATTAGATTACCTGGCAAACATCTTTTCCTGCACTTTTACTACAAAAGTGTAAAAGTGGCCTTTGCATGGCATTTTCATGGTAAGAAGTACCTATGACAGGAAGAACCTAGCTAATAGATTAGAGTCAATATGTTATTGCCTCATTTCGAAGAGACTGAAGCAGAGAATCAAAAGGGGCTACTTGTACTCATTCTTTTAGTAATGAGAAAACAGTGTCCAAGTTAGGCAGGACTGAAAGTATCTTTGACAATAAATCCAACATGCCATTTCCTTTCATCAGAAAAAAATATTTTATGAATATAGTACATAATGATGGAAAAACATGCTGTCTTGCTCTGGTGACAGGGGGTGTTCTTTTTATGACTGAAACCCAACTACAAATATGTTTTTAATCATGATGCTTAAATAAAGATATTATTTTAAAAATATATTGCTTAAAAAATTAAAAAGTAAAAGATAGCTAAAGACATAGCTTAAAGGACTAGAGTGTAGAGTGTATGCTTTGCATGCAGAAGACCCACTTCATTCCTATCACCAGTGGTCCCAAAAGCACAGAGCAGAAAGCAGACAATGAGAACTGCTGGATGTCCTGAAAACAAAAATTAAAATATATGAAAACAACTACCACAATCACATATATGCCCATAAATTAACATGAATACAGATAAAGTTAAACAGGTGAAAGGTAAATCACAGAAATAATTTAGAAGGTTAGACAGAGTCAGAATAAATTTCTAGAGGTTAAAGAATTCTTGGAATGCTCAAGAACCAGTTTGCCAAAGCAAAGTATATCAAAGAGGGAGTGGTAGGTGTTGAGGTTAGAAAACTATATAAGAAAAGTTAAATAATAAAAGTGTGTTTGATCAATGTCAGCATTTTTATATTTTATTTGGAGTAAGACTGGTAAAATCTTGGGGATTTTAATCATAGTAAGGCTTTTATTTAAATGAAATGCCTGACAACTGTGGTGTTGCTAATCGCTTGAGAAGCAGAAACTGAGACCAACAAAACAAGAGTTGATGGGTCATGGAAGCAGATATAATGGTAAGGGTGCTTAGAAGTAGTTGGTGACATGGGCCTCGAGCGGTAGTACATTTGTCTTGCATAAGGCTGATCCAGAACAGAACTGGGTTCAATCCACAGTGTCCCATATGGCCCCCTAAAGCCAGGAGCGATTTCTGAGGGCATATTCAGGAGGAACCCCTGAGCATCACCCGGTGTGGCTCAACTCCCCCAATAAAAAGAAGTGGTTGGTGACAATATTTATATCGTCACAGTTTAACCCACAGTATCCTGATACTATGTATATCATGAAAAAAGGGGCATAAAAATAACAAAATTTTGGTCAGAACAATTACAGTGATTTTTATATGAGGCATACAATCTTTTCTGTACAATTATTTTGGCCATCTTGGCATTAATTTGGAGTAAACACAATTGAACATATATGCTCTAAATATAATTTTAATGAGATGCTAATGGATCATCTAGTTTTAATGATTAAATCATATATTAAAATAAATGAGATTTTAGTTAAATATAAAGGAAATTGAGATTGAACAATTAATTTGATCCCCTTCCCTAAAAACTGTAACCTTTTTTATGTGATTAATGTAATTTAATTGTCTAAACTAAACTTTTGGAAAATTAAGGTCTATGGAATTAGAGCAAAAAATATATTGCCAGTAATAAATAAACTGCTCTTTCCAAAAGTTCAGAATCTGTTTTTTTCACTTCATATACATTTTATTGTATTGGTGAATATGGTAAGAATATTTTCTTATAAGTGTGAAACAAGCATATATGGGAATCTGGAGATGATTTTCAAGTAACTTTCTAAATGTCCAAACTGATTTGTGCTCTCAGAGTTTTCTTAGTTTGACCCAGCTCTTCCTCAATGGCAACAACTTAAAACATAAGACCCATCATAAACCATCAAAGTTCATTTGAAACTTCTTTGGACCCCAATCCAGGAAAGCCTGGGAAAATATATAAAATCAGCTTTACAAAAAGTAAGTGCACTGCACTAAATCTTGTTTGGGGATTAAACCCAAATCCTTCCTTCTGGATGTGCAAATTTTCATTTCATGGGAAGTTTGGGTGTCACTCAAGTTTAGGTGACATCTTAGCTGTATCCCAAGTTGGAGTGCTTAACCTCTTTTAGGGCATTGTTCTTTCAATCTGTGAGGTCTACATTCTCTGTAGAATGTGTTTCATGACCTCTCTTTCCAATGTTATTTCCTAAATTAAACTATTTTGCTTTACTCACTATCTTCTTTAAAAATACTTTTGTGCAAGACTATGCAAAGAACTTGGTAAGCCTGGTAGAAACCAGGACTTTCATGTACACGCTGAACAAGAAATGGGCTTTCTCATCTCAGCCTTCTCTAGGCACTGAACTGATAAGGTGATGATGAACCAGATTAGAGAGCCATATTTTCTTGTTCAGAGACTTTCTCATTCTGTGGTTCCCCATTTATACTAGATCCATTAATCATATCCAAAGATTAGAATTTGCTTATTTAATTTTGGTTGACTTGCTGCCTGCATTGTTGTCATTTTTCTTGTCAGTAAGGATGGTTGGTGTTCATGAACTTTCAATGCAGAATTTAACTTGTATAGCACCTTCACATCTCCTGACTTAGTTTCTGTATACACCTCCTGACTTAGTTTCAATACTTTACTTACTATCATAGGATTTCTCAAAGGCTCAAAAGATGATCTAACTGATGTATAGCATAAACCATACTATCAAAAGGAAGCTAAGACTTCCAAAGCACAAACTACTATTGGTATTTAGTCATTTGTGCTGAAGGATAAACACTTTGCAGAAGTGAGTCAAAGGCATTGAATTCTGTCCCTGGATTAAAGGGATTGCTGTTGCAGTAAATAATCCTTGGTTCTACTTGTAAGATCTGTTAAATTTGGTTTATCACCTGGAGATGCTTTGTGACTCAATAATCTGTGCAAACTAGTAAACCTGGGGATGCCCTATTATTTAACAGACAGCTTGAGTGAAGAGCACAGTCTCTAACTTGCAACCTGAAGGTCCACTTTTGAGAAAATTCACTCTCTTAGATATTCTACATTCAAATACATTAGCAATGATAAATAAGGCATATTAGTTCTCTTACCAGCTACCAATTTGGAACTCATTGGAAAGGGTGAGAGAGGAGAAAATTAGCATAATTCTCTGCTTTGTTTCTTGATTCTTGGCCATTGATATTGTATTTTGCCCAGATAGAAGAGTTCAGAAATGTGCTTGCTATTGTTTTACTTAGCATCTCTCTTTTGTTCACACAAAGGTTCCCATTCCCAATATTGAAATCCAAAAATAAGTAAATACTGTGGTTATTTTGGAATTTTGAATTAAGTAATACCATGGTAAGATTTAAGAACCTAAAATGTCTTTAAGCACTTTTATCTGTGGGTAGATAGGGAATATTATTTAATTTAAGTGTATTGGATATATAGTGACTAACACTGATATACAATGCAAATGATACACTATACTTATCATCGAAAAGGAATAATCTCAATAAATTGCTTTTTATTTTAATATATAGATCATAGTTAGATTATTCTTCCAAATATCCAATTCGCAAATTCTTTTCTTTTTTTGAATATTCTATATAATTTCTTTCTTGTTTTAATATTTTATTTAAACACCTTGATTACATACATGATTCTGTTTGGGTTTCAGTCATGTAAAGAACACCACCCATCACCAGTGCAACATTCCCATCACCAGTGTCCCAAATCTCCCTCCTTCTCACCCCACCCCTGCCTGTACTCTAGACAGGCTTTCTATATTCCTCATACATTCTCATTGTTAGGATAATTCTCAATGAAGTTACTTCTCTAACTAAATCATCCCTCTTTGTGGTGAGCTTCATGAGGTGAGCTATAACTTCCAGCTCTCCTCTCTTTTGAAAATTATTATTACAAGAATATCTTTCATTATTCTTAAAACCCGTAGCTGAGTGAGAGCATTCTGCATCTTTCTCTCGCTCTCTCTCTGACTTATTTCACTCAGCATAATAATTCCATATATAGAAAAATTTCATGACTTCATGTCTCCTGACAGCTGCATAATATTCCATTGTGTATATATGCCACAGTTTCTTTAGCCATTCATCTGTTGAAGGGTATCTTGATTATTTCCAGAGTCTTGCTATGGTAAATAGTGCTACAATGAATATACGTGTAAGGAAGGGATTTTTGTATTGTATTTTTGTGTTTCTAGGGTATATTCCTAGGAATGTTATAGCTGGATTGTATGGGAGCTCAATTTCCAGTTTTTGGAGGAATCTCCATATGGCTTTCCATAAACGTTGGACTAGAAGGCATTCCCACCAGCAGTGATTAAGAGTGTTTCTCCAACAAAAACTTTTTTAAATAGTTGCTGGATTTTTTTTTTCTGGAGGGGTGGTATTTTTTACTTTTTTTACTGTTGTTTCTTGCTTTTTGTTTAGTTTTGGTTTTGTTTTTTTGTTTTTCATAGATGCAGGATTTTTTTGTATTTATGTTACTACTGCTTTGTTTTTTGTTTTTGTCTTGTTTTGTTACCTTTTTCTTCTTTTTTCACTTTCTTCTTCTAAATTGATATTTATAATACCTAGATGAACTTCTACTAGTTTTGTTTTGTTTTGTTTTATTTTCTCTTTTCCCTTTTCTTATATCTCCAACAGAACTGCATTACTAGATTTATCTTGTTCAGCCTCATAATTTGAGGGGGGAAATGATACCAGGAGATGACAGTTGTATGAACACTTAGTGGAAATAAAATATAATCAGACATGAACACCACTTACAAAGTCAATGACAATAGCATCGCTACCCAATCTACAATAAGCTGTACAAATCGGAACCAGTTACACTAACATTATGGGGTTTAAGAGGGGATATATGGGATGCATGCTGGGAACAGGGATGGAGGGAGGACAACACTGATGTTGGGAATGTTCCTCACTCATTGTCACTATGTGCTTTAAGTATTAAGGTGAAAGATTTGCAATTCACTTTGGCCACAATAAAAAAAATTGAGTTTCTCACTGAACATTAAATTTTCACATAATGAAACACTATCATATACTTTTACCTTTAAGTAAAATACTAAATGCTATAGCTATGATCATATTCTACTGAAATTACTTAAAATATAATTAAAATGATTTGATAAACTATTTTATTTATTATATTTACATTATTAAAGTCAAATTATAAACTATTTAGTAACTTGTTTAAGAGTACAAAGTTACGTGAATGATCTTGGTTTCAGAAAGAGTAATTCCTAATTATTTCTGATTATATAATCTCTCTAACCTATTTATTGTGGGTTTGTGAAGCATATATGACAAATGTTTTTCTTTTCCCTTGCACAAAAGACACTACAAATTCATACTGAATTGATTAAATCAAGCTTATTGTTTAATCCCTAAACATATAACTAGTAAGTTTTTATTTATTAATTATAGTAAAAATAAATGTCTGAGACTCTAGAGAAGACATTTCTAGGCATCAGAAAAAAATAAAATTTACTATTTATATGCATATATCAAAAATAGCTACTTTAGGGCTTACTAGAACATATATATTGTAATAAGGTTAGAAACTCAACTCAACAATAACGATATAGGGATTAGTTGTGATAATAGGATCTGATTGATACACCCAGGATCCTTATTATCACTGCAGAGCAATAAGATTTCCTGGGACACATCAGTAAATCAATAATTCTGATGTGTATGTGGCTGAAAAGACTTCCTTTTACTCATGTCCAATCTTTGCATGATTGCCAGCATTCTGACTCTCTGGAGAATAAACCTGAGAAAATTGGTTGCTGACCTTTCTGTCTGCCTAATCAGTACCATACTGTCAAAACCAAGAATAAAGTAAGAGAAGAAATCAATAGTTTGATTGTAATGAGAATGAAATTGAGACTAATAAAATTTTTTGTTAGACCTCCTTATTTTATTACTAGAATTTACATTAAAATAAAGTTTTAATTATCACAGTATAACCAGAAATAACTACTGGAATTACTTGGAGAATATTATTTCAATGTCAAATGTCTATGCCTATAGGTAGATAGAAATACAAGAAAAATACAAAAAGTAATGTTCAATAAGTGTTATTTATTAAAGTGTTATTTATTTAGGCTTATTGCAATTAATTATCTATTATCATAGCTGTAAATTTTAGTATTTTACTTAAAGGCAAAAATATATAATAGTTTTATAATTTGATATTTAATGCCCAACAAGAAATGCATTTTTAATTAGAAAATAAAATTTAAGAATTGTATGTCTCAAGGAATAACCCCACTATGATTTATATTTTTAAATAAAATATATTTTATTTCAATTCATTAGATAATCCTTTTTGATGAATAATCAAGTATATCATTTGCATTATGTATCTGAAACATTTTATGTATATATTGAGCATTATATTTACATGTTTATACATATTTTCAATTTGCAGAACTAAATATTGAATCCAGAGTCAGGCTTATAAGATATGTGTTCAATTTCTGAGTTAGATCTGTGTCCCACCAATTTATTTTAAATGCTTGAGAATATGTGTTGATTGCTAATCTATGGATGGAAAATAATTTACTGGAAATTATTCTTTTGGCTCATTACCTTCTGCTAACAGATCTTAAGAATACTACACAGGTCCGCCCAGCGGCGCTTTGCTGGGATTTCTGGACTCTGGGACCTGTCTCCCTGTGCTTCTCTCTTTGCTCAATTCTTGGAGTCCCATAAGAGACCAGACCCCTGGGAATCGAACCCAAAAATCGCTGAACTCTGAAACTGCCAGCGAACCAAAGAGTAAGTAGGAACTGTGCGACTTCCCAGTCGGAGGGCTGCTTGCT